>JANKKI010000447.1:0-218771 GCA_025175665.1 Cinchona pubescens
AATTGCTTTCTTCACTTCCTTTTTGTTAAATTTGATTTTATCATTTTGTTTTGTAGTTCAAATTTTCTTTCTCATTAATGTAATAATTATAAATCAATTGAAACTTCTATCTTTTATAGAAAATATTTTATTGTATTTCACTTATTAAATTCTCTGATATGCGCAAAAAATGTATCAACATAATTTTTCAATTTTCAATTTTCTAGCTAACTTGAGAGGTTGTTACAATTTATAAAGAATCTCATGAATGCATACAAATTATCATTCTCAAGTTTTACTAACAACAATTATTTTTTTTGAATTGTTTGACTGTCTCTTATACACATTAGAATGTATAAGCATATTTGGAGATATTAACTGTTTAATTTTTTAGTCTACTTAATTTTCCACTTATATACTTAATGTTTAACTGTCATGCTCCTCTCTAAGGATACCATGATCGCAGCGCCCTCACCTTTCCCTAAGGACACAAGACTCAAACCACAAATCTCAAATTATGTTCCTGAGTAAGAAAATATACAATTACCTGCAAAAACTGCAAAAATGTTAAATAATAGGGTCAAAATGATATATAGTCATTCATATATCACATATATCACATGCAATAATAAATAAAAAGCACACTCTATCAATGTGATATTTTGTCTAGCAAACGATAACTTCACATCCCAAAATTTGTATACCTGTCTCTTATACACATCTGTATTTGTAGAGATCGAAACTGTCTCTTATCACACTTCTAGATGTGTATAAGAGACAGCCCAAATAATGACGGTGGACTGGGTGGCAGCCCAATATAGGTTTCTTAGATGTTTATAAGAGACAGGTTATAGATGAAAATCTAAGATTTCTTAGAAAATTCTGAAAATAATCAAAACATCACACCCATTTAGAGGCATAATTGTAAGCTTTTACAGAATAGGTTTATAAGCTCTTAATATTTAGGGATTTGTCCTAATAGCACAGCCCCACCATAAGAGACAGCATGATTAATGGGATGGCCCATGGAGCTCTTTTCTTATAGAAATCTAATGTGTTCAAAATGACAAGCCCACAGGTAATCTGTATAACCCAATGTGTTATGGCTTACAATTTATAATGATTTTGAAATTCCAATGGAACAATTTCATGTTATTGTTCGAAGCTGTTTACTTATAGACAGTGCTTAAGCCAAGTATACACATAAAGATGTGTTATAAACACAGACAACAAAAGCTGTCTCAGTCGATATGAATCTATCATGTGTATAAGAGACAGTCTTTTCTCTAATTTATTGTTGAAGGCACGTTCTTGGTTGTGCCATATTTTTCTCTTATTAGTTGGTGATATTTTTCTAGTCTTGTAAGCCCATTCAAGGCAAGTTTCAGTCCAGGAATAAAGTTAGTAGGAGTTTTCGTATTTTGCCCATTACAGTTTGTTTAAATTCCTCTTAGAATTATCCTCTTATTTTTGCTCTGTTCCAGATTTTGTTTTGCATCATTAAGGAGTACTTTAGTGTTTCTAAAGTTCTCTTCTCCAACAATTGTGGTATCAGAGCCAGGTTTGATTGTAATTGGAGCGTAAACCTCATGGCGACTAATGGCAATGTCGCGAGTATTTCTCAACCAGCAATTCCTGTCTTCCATGGTGAAAGCTATGAATTTTGGAGCATCAAAATGAAGACATTATTCAAGTCTCAATAGTTGTGGGACTTATTTAGAATTGGTATCCTGATACGGATGAAGAGGTCAGGTGGAAAAAACAAAACAAAAAGGGCTCCAAAGCATTATTCTTCATTCAACAAGCTGTTCATGAGTCAGACTTCTCAAAAATTGCAGCATCAACCACAGATGATGAAACTTGGACAACATTGAAAATGGCGTTCCAAGGTTTGTCAAAAGTCATTATAGTAAAGCTCCAATCTTTCCATTGTGATTTCGAGAAGTTGCAAATGAAAAGTGGGAATCTCTTTTAGTAATAGTTAGATGTGTATAAGAGACAGACTATAGTTTGATCAGAAATTTCTTCCCCATAGGACCTCATTTGTGCATATCTAGTTCCAATAGAGTTATGTCTGTCAGAAATGTCATTTGTCTGTTATACACATCTAGATGTGTATAAGAGACAGGTTCAGTCTTGACTCATCGATTGACTAATAGACCCTATGCCATCGCACGAATTGGAGTGAACAGAGCAAATGAAAAGCGTGAAGAAAAAGGGTTTCAAGTGAATGGGGAAGTCTTCCAAACAACATGATAACACAAGGAAGCCAACAAGAAGAGGACGTGGCAGAGAAGGTTATCGTGGCAGAGGTGATAAAGGTGGTCAAGGCAGAGGTAGAGTTGATGACCGAGAAGCAGAAAAATTACAAGAGCGATATTCAGTGTTATTATTGCAAGCGGTATGGACATGTAATGATAGATTGCTGGAAAAGGGAAAAGCAAGCAAATTATGCAGAAGATGAGGAGGAGATCGAGTTATTTATGGCCTATCAAGATAACATTATAGCTTTAAGTGATATTTGGTTTCTAGACAGCGGCTACTCCAATCACATAACTGGGATAAAATCTTTGTTCAAGGAGCTTGATGAGCAATCTCACACAAGTTGAAACTGAGACTTGGCGATGGCAAACAAATGCAAGTTGAAGGAAAAGGCACAGAGGCAATAAACAATGGTCACGGTAATGTAAAGCTCCTTTACAATGTCTATTTTATTCCTAATTTATCACAAAACCTATTGAGCATTGGGAAACTTCTGGCTGGTGTGTACTCGATGTCTCATGTGTGATTAGAGATAAGAAATCAGATCAGATTATTGTTGATGTTCGAATGGCACCAAATAAGCTCTTTCTACTTGAAGTTTCTAGTGTTGAAACCTATGCTCTTACTGTCAAAGAAAATAGTGAGTCCAAATTATGGCATTTATTGTATGGGCATTTGAACATAAAGGGTCTGAAATTGTTGAGTCAAAGGAAACCGGAGGGGGCATATACCCAAAATTGCAGTATATAGATTTGTGTGAAGGGTGTATTTATGGAAAACAATGTAAAAAACCATTTCCTGAATAAAAGTCTAAAAGGGCATCCAAGTGTCTTGAGCTTGGTGTACATGTTGACTTGTGTGGCCCTGTGAAAACACAATCATTGGGTAGGAATAGTTATTTCTTGTTGTTTATAGATGATCACAGTCACATGATCTGGGTCTATTTTCTTCAATTCAAATCTGAAACTTTTGAGACCTTTATGAAGTTCAAGGCACACGTTGAGAAGCAAAGTGGGAGAAGCATCAAGGCTTTGCGTACTGATACAGGGAGAGTTTGTGTTCATAGAATTTAATCAGTTCAGAACAAGGCCTGCGAAGAGAGTTGATTGCACCACATACAGACACGGTGGCTGAACGTAAGAATCGCACTGTTTTCGAAATGGCAAGAAGCTTGCTAAAAACTAAGAGGCTGGCAAATCAGTTTTGGGCTAAAAGTATTGCTACTGCTGTTTATTTGTTGAATTTATTATTAATTCCAAAATCAATTGATAACAATCTGAGTTTAGAATTGCTAGACCTATCCAGCAATAATCTCTCCGGTTTGATTCCAATGTAGTTGATAGAGGAGTTTCGATCTCTTAAATACATCAATGCTTCTTTTAATCATCTAGCAGGTGAAATTCCTTCAGGTGGTCCTTTCAGAAACTTCACTAGTGATTTATTCATATCGACTGGTGATCTTTGTGGTGATTCAAAATTTCAGGTCCCAAGATGCCGTATAATTAGTTCATCTCACATATCAGGACTAAAAAAAGTGCTTCAATTTATGTTCATCATACCATGTGTACTTTCTATATCATTCTTGTGGCTTCCACATATCTAATTCGTATGGCACCGAAAGAAACAAGCTAATCCAAGTGAAACAAAGTCGTGCTTAGGAACTGGAAAAAGTTCATAACAAGAGATTCTTCCTTGTGCAATCCACTCTTTCAAACATTCATGCATTTGGGAGAATTAGATTGGTATCAGATGTGTCAAAACATTGTCACGGTACAATACCACTAGCCCAATCTCTAGTGGTATTGACCACACTATGCAAGAGTCCAGAACTAAATGCTGTGCGGGACCAAGTGCTACGTCGATCTAAGGCGGGAGCTACCTTTTAACCAAGACGAGCCACCTCTAGAATCCAACATAACCATGTATGGTCCCATGAGCCTTGTGAGGACGCACGGCCTTAAGAAGGGGTGATTGTGATGCCCCATCCCACATGTGGAAGTGGGAGGAAATATTGTATTGTTTATAACATCTTGGGTTGATGACCAAATCAGACCTTACCATAAAACATCCAAAGTGTGAGTGTAAAACTCTTGGCTCAACTAAAGAAAATTAGTGTGAGCAAGAGTGATCCTCATTTGTGTACAACGAGGTTATTATCTCACCTACTTTGAAGAGACTTTTAGTGGCTAAATTTCAAATTGTTAACTAGGTAGTTGCCTCGTAAGAAGCTCTTTGCAGTTGTAAGCTCTCTAAGCCAGACATTTGATTGTTTGGTTTGATTCTTTAATTTCAATATTCTTATTTGTTCTTTAACCTTAAATTGTTGAATATCTATTATATTATTTGTGCTTAAGTTTTTATTTGGTGCATAGAATTTGAAATTTCTATTAAGCACATAAAAATGTTTGTTTTAGATACAACCTAATTCACCCCCTCTTAGGTTGCTTTTTTGGCCAACTCTTGGTATCAGAGTTTGGTCTCATATATTGAGCTTAATTTCTTTTGAGTAAAGATCATTATGGCTTCCAATAATACTTTATTTTTAGAGGGATATTCTATCACTAGACCTCCCATGTTTAATGGCATTAATTTTATTTTTTGGAGGGATAGAATGAAAAAATTTTGTTCAATCTATTGATATTGATTTGTAACTGAGTTTTCTAAAGTAAAAGCTTGTAAATCGGCCAAGGAGATATGGGACAAATTGAAATAAATCCACTAAGGAAGTGAAGATATAAGAGAGCAAAAGAAGTCACTTCTTGTGACTAAATATGAATCCTTCAAAATGGAACCTCATGAGAACATTGACAAGATGTATTGTAGGTTCAATGATATGGTAAAAGATTTGGAAGGTTTGGGTAAAGACTATTCCTTGGGTGAGAAGAATAGAAAAATTTAGAATGTTTTACCTAAGGAATGGGAACCTAAATCCATTGTCATAGAAGAGTCTAAATATTTAAATTCTATGCCTATTGATTCATTGATCAATTCTCTATAACCTCATTTGAATTGAAGTTGAAATACAAGGTACAAGATGAGGAAGCAAAAGGGAAAAGAAGCATAACATTTAAAGTTTCATCAAAAAGTAGAAAAGACTCAAGGAAGCCTCACTTCAACAACTTCCAAATCACTTGGGATGATCAGTCATCAACATGGCCACATAAAGAAAAATTGTTATGTTAAATGAAATGAAATATTAGGAATAAATTCTATTTGTGTGATTAAGCATGTTACTAACCCAATT
The DNA here is from genome assembly GCA_025175665.1 of Cinchona pubescens. NCBI lineage: Eukaryota > Viridiplantae > Streptophyta > Magnoliopsida > Gentianales > Rubiaceae > Cinchona > Cinchona pubescens. Next base: position 5,486 of record JANKKI010000447.1, read on the forward strand.
GGACCCAAGAAAGTTTGGGTACCAAAAGTTGTTGCTTAACTTTGCATGTAGGTATGCTTGGAAGAGCACCAATGAATTGTCTCTAGATTATCTAATGGAGGGTGTTCAAGGCATGACAGCTAACATGACATTGAAATGTGTATACATCTAAAATTTTGTGTTAAGAATGTGCTTTCATTTATCAAGTTGAACTATGTTTTCTTGAATGTTAGTCATCTATGTGTTTGAATTTGTGTAGAATGCTAGGAAAATATGTATCCCCAATTTTTGTCTATAATAAGTCACTACTTGCAAAAGAAAGGGGGAGCATTCTCTTTTTTAAATGGATTATTTTTGCAAGAAATTGCATCACACATGCTTCATTATTTTGATGATGTTTTATGGTAAGGAATGAGCGAAAATTGTTTCGATCATAATTCTTTGCAATTGATCATAATTCTTTGCACGAATTCTCTCATTCTTATGGAACACATATTCTTGAAGGGAAGAATTATTTTGCATAAATTGACTCTTTCACGTGTACTCATTATATTCATCTTTCAAGGGGAGAATAAACTTAGGGGGAGCTTGAATTGCATTATTTTTCTTATGTTTTGATAATGCCAAAAGGTGGAGAAATAATGGACAAATTCTCTTGTGTAGGACTTCAAATTCTCTTGTGTAGTACTTCATATTTTATGGTTGTTTTTTGAAAAATCCAACTGATTTGACATCATAAAAAATGGGGAGATTGTTGAACCCTAGTTATGTTAATCATGTAAGAGACAGGGTCGGACTAATAGTTCGTTGGAGGGTTATTCTCAAAATCGGCCGTCCGAAAGGTCCAACGGCTAGTTTTCCAGTAAACAGAAAATAGCCGTTGGGAAGTTGAATACAAGCAGATATTTGGCAACAATGTTTACAATGTATTTAAAGTCTGTCTCATTATATGACTTCAAAGATTGATTACAATTCTATTATCTCTTATACACATTGAGCTGTTTGGGAGAGACATCTAAAACTGTTATAATAGACATCTAGCATTGTATAAGAGTCTCTTATAGGATCACTCTTTCTCACACTAATTTCCTTAAGAAATTTCAAATAAGTTCTGTACCAAATTATTTCTGTGAGTGTAAAACTCTTGGCTCAACTAAAGGAATTTAGTGTGAGAAAGAGTGATCCTTATTTGTGTACAAGATGTTATTATCTCACAAATTTTGAAGAGACTTCTAGTCTCTAAACTTCAAAATCAAACTTATAGTTGTCTCGTAAGAACATCTAGATGTGTATAAGAGACAGCTGAGAAGTTTGGGAGTTTGGTTTGATTCTCTTAATCTCAATATTCTTATTTGTTCTTTAACCTTAAATTGTTGAATATCTATTATATTCATTTGTGCTTAAGTTTTTATTTGGTGCATAGAATTTGAAATTTCTATTAAGTACATAAAAAGGTTTGTTGGTAGATACAGTCTTCAATTCTTCGATCTCCAACTTCCAAAATCTTCTAAGGATCCGTCTACAAAATGATTCTGAGAGATAGAACCTACGTAGCCATTAAGTTATTTACGAATCAACAAGATGAAATAACCTACGTAGCCATTAAGTTATTTACGAATCAACAAGATGAAATACGTGAAATGTTCGGTGTAGAATGTGAAGTATTTCACAATATTCGCCACTGAAATCTTGTGAAAGTCATTGGCAATTGCACTAATAATCTTGATTTTAAAGCTTTGTACTCGAGTATATGAGAAATGGGAACCTAGAGAAATGGTTGAACTCTCATAACTGTTTGTTGAATCTTGCACAAAGGCTTGATATAATGATCGATGTGGCAAATGTAATGTGTATAACCGGCCCTTCCTAGTCCAATAACTTTCATGAGCGGAAGCAACGGTTTCAAAATGTTTAAACCTAGTTGTAAGTAGTCAATAACCCAAAGTGTTATAAACAATACAATATCCCCTCCCACTTTCGATATTGGACGAGGAGTCACAATTACCCCTCTTTAAGGCTTTGCGTCCTCACAAAGCCCAAGTTGGGGCCCAATAACAAATCACATACAATGCATAGCATATGTGTATACCACTGGTCCATCCAAATTGTTTGTCATCCCAAGTGATTCGTGCACAAGTTTTGATTTGAACTCAATGAAGCTGGACCAACAACTTTTGAACGGAAGCAACGGGCTCAAATTGCTTAAGCCAAGTTGTAAGTTGCCCATGACCCAAGGTGTTATAAATAATATAATATCCCTTCCCGCTTTCGATGTGGGACGAGGCGTCTGAGCAAATGCATTGCAATATCTCCACCATGATTATTCATTAATAATGATTCATCATGATTTGACATTAGTAATATCCTACTTGATCAAGTATGAATAAGTGTTAGATATAAATAGACTTTAGCTCCATTTGGCTATATTGCACTTGGTATCTATTGTGTAAGCTTAATTATTCTCCTTCTTATTTATTTTCTCTAACTTATACAATAACATTATATTCAAAAAGTTACATCACTCAAATGATGTCAATTACATCAACATATCTTATATGAGTAATGTCAGCTGACATCACATAATCGATATGATTTTTTGCTTGGCCGCCCACCCATAGATGATGTCCATATAAGTCTTTTTTTTCCTATTCTTTTAAGCTAATAATATTCATTTGAATTCTATAAATATATACAAAATGTGATGTTTATAGCTATGGAATCATGCTAATGAAAGTCTTCAGAAGGTGAAAGCCCAATGATGAAACCCAATCTGGTAATTGGAACTTGAAGAGTTGGGTGGATACCACTATGCCCAATGAGATTTTACAAGTAATAGATGCGATTGTACAACTTATTAGAGGAAGATGAACAACATTACAATGAAAAGTTAGATTGTTTGTCATCAATTATGGAATTGGCTTTAGAGTGTGTTGTACAATCTGCAAGGAACGGATCAACATCACAGACATTCCAAATAATTTGAACAAGATCAAACATAAGTTTCTCCATAGCGTGAGTCCTTAAATGGAATATTAAAAAAAAAATGTTAAGAATGCATGTATTTGAGTTTGATTTAGTAATTTAATTTAATTTAATTTCTAAAAATATGCCAATTTTTAAATTTAATTCTACTTTATGTCTCTAAATTTTAATGTCTATTTTATGATTGTTAAGGCTATATATGTAAAATACTCATATAAGAGTAAAATAAGAAAATAAACTTTCTGAGGTTTCTTATAAAAAAATTATATTTAATTCAAGTAAATTTTCTGATATAAAAATAATTTTACGAATTGATTTTCAAATTATAGAAGAATAGGAAATAATAGCTTTTAGGAACTAAGTAATCATCTTAAACACATCTTTGCGTACTTGAACAAATTCATGCATATCTTAACTATATCTTGGACTTCTAAATAAAAAGAGAAATTCTCCTAATAGAGTAAGTTTAGGAAATAAAACTAACTTTTTGAGACTCTATATTGGAATTAAATTTGATTGTAAAAAAAATTTCTTGAAGATAGAATTTTATGGACGGGTTTTAGAAATTAAATAAAAAATTTCTATGGGATAGCTTTAGATATGAAGAAATAAAATTAAACAGAACTTATTTGAACAATGAATTTTACATATCTTAAGTATAGTTTAATAAAATATAAAATGTAAAATTTGGAATGCTTGGAAATCGATTTTTAATGAAGACTCAAATGTAACCAGACGAAAAGGGCAGGAAAAGGAAGAGAAGAAGAAGACAACGTGAACATGAGAGAGAGAGAAATGCTACAGGGATAAAGAGAAAGGGACAAATACAAGGCCTGAAGTACCCACACATAACTAGCAAATGATGATATTACCCAAATCAAAATAAAGATTGGTGACAGTCCATACAGGATCAAATAATTAAAGTATGTGAAAGTCGAGCTTTTGTATATTTAAGATATTCTTGAAAATTCTTGGGAAAAAAAATACTCTTGAAAATAATTTAAGGACCAAAAGGCCTTGAATTATAATACTTGTCATCAACAAAAGAATTTCATGTGGTTGTGATCAATTGCATTACATTCACACAACTAATTCTACTATGTAGGACTAATATATGTGATGGTTGCATAATTTGCATTGATTTCATCAAGTTTGAATTCCCATATCAATACTTGAGATTTTTGAGTACCGTAATGTGTATTCTAATGTCAATTCAAGGAAAATTTTATTTCAATCATTAGCAACTACAAAACATGTTTAATAGTTACTTTTCAATTAATACACATCTAGATGTGTATAAGAGACAGCCGATATTTTTTGAATAAGATGACTTTCTTATTTTTCATAAATATGAGCTCCACTCTAAATAGAAAACTCTCATTAATTAATATATAATTATTAGACATACTCAATAATTGGCTTTGGACTCCGGGGGAATAAAGTAGTCGACTCTAAAGATAAAAACAAAGAAAGTGGAATTTGATCCGAATTTAGCTGAAATGGTTTTTTAATGCAAATTTTAAATAATTTCATAAGTAAATGATAAATATGTATGTGGTTAGTTTAAATAAGCATAATGTACATAAATTCTTTTCGACATATTGTACTCTATATTTATTTTTTTCTACATATTATACCTTAAATTCCCAAATTTATTTATTTCAATCCAACTTTTTACACCGTTACCAACTGCTATAACATAATTCTTTACATCTATATGAAAAATTTGGCATACATGCATAATAAGATGATAAAAATTTTATTTGTATAAAATAATTCATATTTGAACAAAAATAAAATAAAAGTAGTTTTTATAACTATTATGTATGTTCAAATTGTTTCTTCCTTAAGTTATTACTCAATTTTGACATAAATACATAATAAGAAGGTGTAAATTTTTATTAGAAAATTTATTTATACTTGAGTAAAGAATAAATAAAAATTTTATTGTATATCTATTATATATATTCAAATTGTTTTATTTTTTATTCCTAACAAAAACAATCTTGTACGACTATTTTATATACTATAAATTCACAAATAATTATTTTTTTCTCTAACTATTTATTCAAGTATGCCCTTGTATGTGAGTTAATTAGACTCAATTTATATATATGTTTCCATATGCCAATAACATCTATAACTATCTTGAATAAAAGTACAAAGCTTTTGGCTCTATTATAATGTGATTAATCATGTATTTGTTTTGGTTACAAAATAAAGTTGTTGTAGTTTAGGATCAATGTAAAATAATTAATTATTTGTTCATTGTAACAGATAAGTTAAATTGTTGGATCGATTTTCAAATTTATTAGTGTTAATAGTGTCTTTCACTTTAAACTTACCTTTGCTTTATCAAAATTTTCGTCGAACTTAAAAATCACAAAACTAATAATCGTATAAATAAAAATTTAATATTTATACTTTTAAAAATAATTAAGTGTATAACACTATTTTCGTATCTCATTTAAATTTTTTATTATGATTATTTTATATTATTTTTTTCTTTTCTTACATGAAGAAAAGAAAATTAAACATAAGTAACGAAACTAAAACTCAGAGTGAAATAGAAAACTCACGGTTTTTAATTGAGATAAAATAAATTCTACCTATGATATGATGCAATGCCCAAAATATTTCAAAATAATCATTGTAACGCATACAAGAATTATATGCATAATTTGTGATACTAATATAGAAAAAATACTTAATGTGAAATTAATTAATATAGAAACAAAACATATTATCCAAATAAATCATAGTATTGAGTACTCTAAATATTGAGTAGTATATGTTGAGTTTAAATGCCAATTTTGGAAACTATAATTAATGCCAATTATTACAGTATTTTTATGTTTGATATTACTTATAATATGTTAATGAACTGAAAAAGATTATTAAATTTATATGAATACATTGTATAGAATTCCACATAATTTGACCTATTCCAATATATTTATGCGTAGTAATCATTATAGGTCTGTATTCTTATACAATAAGATAATGTAAAAGATAACATAAATTATTCAAATAAAATCATATACACATATTAAATATTTTAAAATAATTGCAGATATACATTACGTTACGCATCAAACTTTGGAAATTATAATACAATCTTTACACTGTTTAACAAAATAATAAAAATGTTGATTAAATATCTCAAGAATAATACAAGGAATTAATCTGAAAAAGTGCACAAAAATAAAATTCACAAACTTTTATTAGCTTTAGTTTTGTTTGTATATTTCATAAATATAAATTTTAATTTCATAGTAAATTACTAATACAATTTCAAAACTAACGACGTTCAATACAATTTAGGATGAAGGAAGAGTTTAGAATGTCAATGAAGTCATGGAGTGAATGTTATCATAAGGTTAAAAACATGGAAAAATACCAATATATTTTCTATTTTGATACACAATTTACGCAATATTTTAAAAATTAATTGCGATAGAAATTAAATAAAAATTACATGTTATTTGGATATCTTTAGAACTATATATTTTTCAAGAGAGTTGTGTGTATTTAAAAGTAAGATAAAAGATTTTTTTCATTAATATTTCTACATTTTAAAGCAAGATAAAAGAACAATATTTTATTTTCATCTTTTGATAATAATCTTAATATATTACGTTATACCTATCCATATTATAGAGAATACATTAGTTTAATTTGTTTAGGTTAATGCAATTTTTCTTTACATTTTACTTAGGTTCATTTTTTATTATTTTTTGAAATTTTAATTAATCAGATTTGTAGTTATTACAATCTAGAAGAAGTATCAAGAAAAAGAGCCAAAACTGTCAATATCTTAAGTATTGATATCTTATATATTGCTGTATATGTATACACAATTACACAATATATAAACGACAATTAATTGTAATAGAAATTTATATAAAACCAATTAAAGTAACGTTTAATTTTAGGTTGTTCTTTTTAATAAATATTAACTGAATGTAATTATATTATAAGAATGATATCATTTAGACAAAGTTAAGATAAATTTCATTAGACATAATTTATGTCTCTTATTTCACAAGTATGTGTGTGATAAGAGATAAATATTGATTTGAATTGACATATAGAATATGGGTCTCTTATATACCCCTAGATGTCAATAAAAGAGACAGTGCATGGGTACTCAATCAAAGAGGGTCGGATGATCGAGTACCCGACCCAATCCGTAAAAATGAGGTACCCACACTGGTTAATAAATCAGGTCGCATAATGAGCTGGAAATTACTATTACTGAGTAAGGTTGCGGGTCAAAAATTATTACTCGCGGTGACCGACTTGGTTTATATAAAGGGTTAAATTTGTAATTTTTCATATTATGGCCTAATGTAAGAATGATATCATTTAGTAGTCATTATATATACAATTTTTAAAATTCTAACACTAAAAAATATAAAATTCTAACACTAAAAAATATAATATTGGATTGGGTCGGGTACTCGATCATCCGACCCTCTTTGATTGAGTACCCATGCATATGGACTGGGTATCGGGTCACTTTTTTCTTGGCCCGATATAACTGAGTCGGCTTTAATAATTAAATTGAGAATAATTAATTACAAATAAATGTAAAGTTTCAAGAAAGATGCAAAGAAGAAATTGATCTAATACACATTTTTATCTTTTTATAATGAGATAAATTAGATTCTTTTTGATAAATATTAATTAAATATAATTAGGCTGTAATATTGATAATATAAAAACATAGTTAGACTAAATATTTTCCTACTTTTATGAAAGTTTGTATTTAAGTCTCTCTCTCTTTCTATATATATATATATATATATATATATATCTAAAATTAATTTATTAACAATGATATATTGATAAAAATTTTGCATAATCAATAAACATTTATTTTCTTATCTTACATTTAATTTTTCATATAGATGTAAAGAATTATGTTATAGCTAGTTGTTAACCTGTCTCTTATACACATCTAGATGTGTATAAGAGACAGGACTAAGAGGACGGGATTGTTTAAATCTAATCTTAATTCTAATCTATCTGTATTATTTCTATTTTGATTTCTTCTTAATTCTATTCTTTGTATCATTTATGATCTATATATTGTAAAACTAAATTACTAAGTTGGATCTTGTTTTCTTCTTCTTTTCTACTATAATAAACTTCGTACTGTTCTAAGTCTATTCTATTTGATAAATTTCTTATATTTAATCTACTATTTGATCTTATATTAATAAAAACTTGTTTTAAATTATTTAAATCGTCTAAATCTTTAAAAGGTAGTAATAAAAATATTTCTTCTAAAATATTGTAATTATTGTAGATAAAAATAAAAGCGTTAAACCTTTAATTTAAAAACTTCCTACTCGTACTAACCCACAAACAATTATTCATTCTATATAAGAACATTCATATAAAATACAGATCTGGCTTTAGTTCAAAAACATTATACACATATAGACATTAACTTATGGTTTTAGATTATAGAACTAGAGCTTTTTCAGAAAATTGGAGTAAAATTTGTAATAGAAGAAAATTTTCATTAAAGACTAGTACGACACCTAAAGTGTCTTGTTATTCCTTTTACTGTATTTTTAGATTCTAATATTGATCTACTCAACCTGATCTTTTAAACATGATCTAGAAGAACTTTAAGATGTGTCTAAGATANAGGCATCTAGATGTGTATTTATAATTGAGGACAGAAAACAGAAGGGGAAAATACAGTAAAAGGAATAACAAGAGACTTTAGTTTTTGGCTTAGAATTATCTGCATCCAAAGATACATACAGAACAGACATTGAGAAGATTGTACATATATGAACAAGAGTTTGGGGTGTTCCCTTTCGGAAACCCCGAAGAGGTCGGAACTGCTATGCCCAGAGGCTTTTTTATCTTACAAGGAAAAAACTTTAAAATATTTTACAAGGATTGATTATTCTAAAGAAGGAAGGAGTGGCATTTGCTTTGTGTTTTCTCTGTTTTTTTCTCGATATCTTCTTAATAACTAGACTACTCTATTTATAGGAGAGTCCGGACTTCAAATGCGGACTTCAAAACTTCTTCAAAGAGTCTTTTGTCTTTAAAGTTAATCTTTTATCTTCACGTGATGGAGAATCTAGATCTATTAAAGACTGCTCTTCTTGCTTTATTTTTCCTTTTCTAATTGTATCTAATAAACCTAATATATTCATTAAAATCTAGAATTTCTGATTCAATTGGAATTTTTGGCAAATTCCCAGCCTTCAACGGACTTGATTCGTCTTTTATGCGAAAACTGTATCGATAATACTACTTGTTGTAACCTACTTGAAGGTTTTTGAAATTCGAGAGGAATTTCCACTGTCTCACCCAAATTTTTACTTGCTTGGGAACAAGACTTATGTGTATAAGAGACAGCTATAATAGATATTATATTTAATTTTTGTATTTCTTTTTCTAAATCGAAATTTTTTCTATCAAAACACTCTTTTCTCCTCAATTATATCACAATGCTCATTAGTCTTTTTATTGTCCTCTAGAATTTGACAATGATCACAAAAAGGATTTTTCTAATCATGGACAACTTTGTACTGGTCGAATGTCGAAATCGTTCTAAGGCTTGGGCTTACAAAATAATTTGGCCCAATATTTTTCTTGCAAAATCATAAGCTTCATTCAAATTATTAAAACCTTTAAAAGTGTGTGTGTGTCTTGTCCCTTAGTTCGCAAAAGATTACGAATACATTTGTTCTATATAATTATTCCTGAACTACTTGGATTATTACCAAGACTGTATCTTATAATTATATAGAACAAATGTATTCGTGAAATAATTCTTTGATAGATGTGTATGAGAGACAGGAAGAAGATGGTCCAAACTATCCTTAGATTAGAGTAATTCAGCTTATAATATTAATCATCGAAAAGAAAAAACGGAAAGCAAACACAAGCAGCAGCAGATTTTATAAAAAACTTTTCAGATTCCAGTGTAGAAGAAATGTATAAATATTTAGAAACATTTTTAAAATACAATCTTTAGATGTATAATAGACAAATTGTATTCATAAATTAAAAAGAAGAATATCTCTTATGGTAGATATCTAGATGTTTATATTTTAAAAATATATCATCCTTTTTTCTGTTATAAAGAGATGGAGCATTCTTTATTGCAGATGGCATAATCAATCATTCTAAATGACCTTCTCGGACAAGTAAAAGCATGTCCATTTTATACTATCTGGATGCATTTTAATTTGCCAAAAACCAGATTTACAATCAAATTTACTATAAATTCTTTTTCCCGTTGAATTCTATTTATTAATTCATTCTTATTAGGAATGTTATATGCATCTGTTCGAGTATTATCATTTAACCTTTTATAGTTTATTACCATTCTTGATTTTCCTCTAACTATTTCGTTATGATTTCTTACTATAAAAGCTGCTGATCTATGTTCTGATTCTGATTTTCTAATAACTCCTAATTTTAATAATTCTTTGATATGCATTTGAAAATCTTCTATATCTTGATTAGAAGCTTCTATATTTGCAGTTTTAATTATATATTCTGGATTTTTAATATCTAAGTAAGCATAGATCTTATTATTTTCCCAATATTTTAAAGGATTATCACCCATTATTTCTAATTTATCAAGTTTTAAAAGAATTTCATCTATATCTTTTTGATTTTTAATTAATCCTATATTTAAATAAGCTTTGTTTAAATTTATAAACTCATAGTCTATTTCTTGTTCGTTTTCTATATATATATATTCTTCTATTTCTTCTATATATGTTTCAAAATAAGATAAGAGACAGGTTGTATAAAAGATCAAGAATTAAAAATAAAAATAAAATCTGATTTTATATTTAAATTTCTAATCCAAACCGAGGTAAATTATAATTATTACTATATGTATTACAAATTTGTAGAAAACAAATCTTACTATTTTCTAGATACCTATGTATCATAGGTGATAACATCTAGATGTGTATAAGAGACAGTGTTTAATGGAGCATTTGTTTTAAATGATATGTTGTTTTAAAAGGCTTTACTGTAGGTTACCATAACTATAAGTTCTTTTACTATCTTCATATCTTGACAATTAATAAGTGAAGTCTAGTTTTAAATCATTTATTATTACCTTATGTTTTAATTTTTCTAAATTATTTATTCTATCTTCTAATAAAATTATTTTATCTTCTAAATTTAATACTTTCCTTTCTAAAATTCTTAATTCTATTGTAGAAGTTTGAAAATTATAAAAATCTTTTATTAGTACTATATCATATTTTAATTCTATGCATTTTATACATGCTTCTTTAAAACATTCTAAACATTTTGCTCTTTTTCTTGTAGTCTGGATACCAATTACAAATATAACAAGATTTATTTTCGATCTCAGATTAATTTTCCAATTATGATTACATTCTATATTTTCTACAAGAATTTACAGTAAGAACGGATTGTGAAGCACAATAGTAAGATAAACCGAATAAATATTTAGATAAAAGTTGTAATAGAAGTAATTTGTGGTTATAAAACAGTTTCTATAAGTAGTTAAAAAGAAAAAATTTTGACATAATAGAAAAGAAATGGATGATGAAAATGGCTTAAATTGATTTAAAAGCTCTAATATATTTAGATATTCTTTATTAAGTCCATCTTGTGTCTTTCTAATATAAAGTTTTTTATCTTTTCTAAAAATACAAGAAAGAAAGCAGTGCTAAATGAAATCTTGTATTTCCACAAGTAAAACATTCTAATCGTGCTCTATAATTTCTTTCTCGCCTAAATTTTCTGTTTTAAAATAATGATGAATAAATATATTTCTGAATTTTCTTAAAAAATAATTTTTCTTTATTATATTATTATTAGCTACTAATTTATTTTTTCTTTTATACTGCTTTCTTTCTTCATATCTTTGTGGAGTATAAATAATTTTCTTACAGAAATCATAATCTCCTTTTTTAAGCTGACATATTTTGAATCTGAATATTTGTACATTTTTCTTTTAATTTTTCCAGATTAAGTATATTCTATGTCCTATTGAATATTTTATAATTTTATTATTATATAATTCCCAATGTTTTTCTATTTCTCTTCCTAAAGCTCTGTAATTTTCTAAATAATTTTTCTCCTATTGCTTCATCATAAGCATTACCTGATATACAAGTTAAATAAAAATAATCTGTTAAAAATGGTTTTATAAAATTCCAATTAAATATACTAAGTTGTTCTAACTGTATTACTGCATCTCTTTGTATTCCTAATGTTCCTGAATTAGGATCATTTCCTGTAATTATCATTTGTATTCTATTTCCAAAATTAAACGGATTAGTTCCCATATCTACCATTTTTTGAAAATCTTCTGGAAAATTATTTTCCCTGTCTCTTATAAACATCTAGTACTTGGTCCTAAAAATGTTTCTAAATATTTATACATTTCTTCTACACTTGAATCTGAAAAGTTTTTTATAAAATCTGCCGCAGATAATATACTAGATTTTTCCAAACATCTATAACATTATTCCAATTTTGAGGATCATGTGCTGCTATATTAAGTATCATTCCTTTACCTGCTTCTTGAAATTGTATATTCTGTTCTATTGGTAATCTTTTTCCTCTTGGTCTAATTTGTTCTGAATCAATTGGAATTTGTTGTAAAGGTATCGGTTGTCTAGGATAATTACCATAACTATAAGTTCTTTTACTATCTTCATATCTTGGATTAATTGGTGGAGTCTGACTTTGACTTCTATTTGGATTTGTACTTCCTATATTTTGATTAACATTTGAACTTTACTCGCTTCCATGTATTCTTTAATCGATTGTTCTTCTAGTAAATCGAAATATTACTTTCTACTTAATATAGCAGCACATGATCCTCAAAATTGGAATAATGTTATAGATGTTTGGAAAAATCTAGTATCGGCAGATTTCCTATAAAAAACTTTTCTGAGATTGCAAGTGCTGTCTCTTATACACATCATAGATTAATACTTAGGAAAAAGCAGATAAAAAATTAGAATATTATGGATTAATCTGTCTCTTATACACATCTAGATGTGTATAAGAGACAGGTTTATTATAAATTCCTGTCTCTTATACACATCTTTAGCTAAAGACAGAATTTATACATAAATAAAGGAGTATCTTCAATTTCTTCTATTTCACATAGTTCTAAATTCTCATCATTTTCTTCATTAACATCTTCTAACTTAATTTCATTTTTATATTCATTAAATCTAATTGAAACTTCTCCTTTATTGTTTGTATACATTAAACTCTGATTTGGTTGAAAAATTTGTTTATCTTTTTAAAATTTTTCTAAATTCCATTCTAATGGGAAATAAAAATAAAGTCAAGAAGAATATGCCTGTCTCTTATACACAAGAAGAAGATGCAGGTTAAGAGACAGGCTAAAATAGTTTATCTTGATGTGTTTGTAGGGACAGCCTATTTCTCCTAAGTTTTCCTAAAATCCTATACAAACTAATAAATTATTACCTATCATTTCTTCATATCCTAGAAAATATTTAATAACTCCTATTATAGATTTCTTTGTATCTGACCATCTATCATCATATATTACTAATAATACTTTAGTTCCTAAAAACTTTCTTGTTAATCCTTTAACTCCTATAACTATTAATCCCATATGCATTAGACTTAATTTTTCACTTTTTAATTGTCTAACTGTAGATTGATCAATTAAATTTATTTTTAATTCTTGATCTTTTACACAACTTATTTGTTGTTCTCTATAGTGTCTATATAATTTTGCTTTTTCTGATCTATTTCCTTTAACATATAAAGTTTTTGGTTTTAATAAACTAAGCTGATTATTACTAAATATTTCTATATCTTTATCTATATCAATAACTTCATCTAATTGAAAATTCTCTCCTAATTGATCATTTCTTCTCATTAAAATTTAGTTATCTAATAAATTTCTTGGTCTTTCAGATATACTTGGTCTACTAGATTCTCCTATTTCTGAGAGGGTTCTGCTTCTTCCTGAAAAAAGCATTCTTTTAATTTATTTTTTCCTTAAAATTTGTCTTTATTTATTTCTACTTTTTGAAAATCTATTAAATTAGTGATATCGGAAATTCAGACTTATATATTTTTCTTCCTTTTTAAAAGATTATCTATTTTAATGTGTAATGTTAATAATAGTCTAATAATTAAATTATTTTGTCTAATTATTATCTGATCACTTTGAAAAGATGGATTTATATTACTAAAACCTTTAGGATCTAAATGATATTTTTCTAAATATTTTAGAGCTTCTTAATCACTTAAATCATACACTCATTATATTCAGAAATTCACAAATTAATTTATTAATAGATTTAGTAATAAATTTAGGAAAAATTAGAATTTAAAGAAAAGAGTTAAGAGAAGAATTAAGATTTAAAGATTTAATTATTAAAGTTATGGCTGTCTCTTATACACATCTATATGTTTCTAAGAGATCTGTCTCTTATACCCATCTTACCTGTCTCTTAGAACATCTAGTATAAATATTTAGAAACATTTTTAGGAAGAAATAACTAGAATTACTCTGGGAAAACAGATAATGAATAACAATGATTTATAGAATGAATAATTGTTTGTGGGTTAGTACCGAGTAGGAATTTTTTTAAATTAAAGGTTTAACGCAACAGATGATGAGCAATGCCCAAAATATTTCAAACCTCATCATTGTCTACGCATACAAGGTAATAATGCAAGTAATTTGTAATAATTATATAGAACAAATGTATTCTTAATGTGAAATTAATTAATATAGAAACAAAACATATTTATCCAAATAAAATAGATTTTTTAAAGATTTTTCATTGTTTATTATAGTCTCTTAGAAGAAGAAAACAAGATCCAACTTAGTAATTTAGTTTTACAATATATAGATCATAAAATACAAAGAATAGAATTAAGAAGAATATCAAAATAGAAATAATACAGATAGATTAGAATTAAGATTAGATTTAAACAATCCAGACTAAGAGGTAATCTAGTATATCGGCTGGAATACCCTCAATTAGCACTTAGCACTAGCACTAACCCCCTCCAACTCTTGGTATCAGAGCTTTTTCCTTCTTTTCTAGATATTAATGCCAGATTTAAAACAGACTATTTTCTTAATAAAAATACATAGAGAATACTGTATAAGTCAACTAAATATACATAAAAATAACAGAGATAAGATTCCAGAAATAATTAAAGAAATTAAAAATTAAAGAAAAATTTTAGTATATAGAGGATCCAAAGACTTAGATTGTTATCTATACACTAAAACATTATTTTAGAGAATTAATATTAAGATTAAAATATTTCCACAAGTAAAACATTCTAATTTCGTGCTCTATAATTTCTTTCTGGCCTAAATTTTCTAATTTATATTATTTTTTATCTAAATAATATGTTAGGTTATTTAGATCTTAGAATAAATTTAACTCATTCTTTAATAAGAACTTTTGAAAATAATCAAATTAAGTGTAGAGATATTAATCACTTAAATCATACACACTCATTATATTCAGAAAATTCACAAATTAATTTATTAATAGATTTAGTAATAAATTTAGGAGAAAAATTAGAATTTAAAGAAAAAGAGTTAAGAGAAGAATTAAGATGTAAAGATTTAATTATTAAAAATATAATTAAAAACCAAAATAAAATTCTAGAAAATATAGATTATATTAAAAATCAACATATAGAAAAGTAAAACAAAAAGATATAATAAATATAAAACATTACTAGAAGAAATAAAAAGAATTACTCTTTCATGAAGATAAGAATGAGCATATTTGAATGAACAATTAGAGAAAATCTAGAAGCTCTAAAATATTTAGAAAAATATCATTTAGATCCTAAAGGTTTTAGTAATATAAATCCATCTTTTCAAAGTGATCAGATAATAATTAGACAAAATAATTTAATTATTAGACTATTATTAACATATACACATTAAAATAGATAATCTTTTAAAAAAGGAAGAAAAATATATAAGTCCTGAATTTCCTGATATCACTAATTTAATAGATAAACTACAAAAAGTAGAAATAAATAAAGACAAAGGAAAAGGAAAAAATAAATTAAAAGAATGGCAATTTTTTCAGGAAGAAGCAGAACCCTCTCAGAAATAGGAGAATCTAGTAGACCAAGTATATCTGAAAGACCAAGAAATTTATTAGATAAAATTTTAATGAGAAGAAATGATCAATTAGGAGAGAATTTTCAATTAGATGAAGTTATTGATATAGATAAAGATATACTTTCCTTTCTAAAATTCTTAATTCTATTGTAGAAGTTTGAAAATTATAATCATCTTTTATTAGTACTATATCATATTTTAATTCTATGCATTTTATACATGCTTCTTTAAAACATAAAAGATCAAGAATTAAAAATAAATTTAATTGATCAATCTACGATTAGACAATTAAAAGTGAAAAATTAAGTCTAATGCATATGGGATTAATAGTTATAGGAGTTAAAGGATTAACAAGAAAGTTTTTAGGAACTAAAGTATTATTAGTAATATATGATGATAGATCCTTTAACTCCTATAACTATTAATAGGAGTCTCTTATACACATCTAGAATATGTCATTAAATGGAGGTATATTTTATCTGTAGTCCGATTTTATAATTAATAAAGAATTTGGAAAACATATAAAGATAGGAATTCGACTAAAGGATATGAAGAAATGATAGGTAATAATTTATTAGTTTGTATAGGATTTTTAGGAAAACTTACGAAAAAGTCTACTCGATTTTCTGTCTATATATTCTATTTAGTAGAATTAATCTCCTATAAAGGATTCTTCCCCTTAATACCAATCTCAATGTGTATAAGCGCTGTCTCTTATTAATCTAGAACTTAACATTAAACATTAAATTAATTAGAAGATGTTAATGAAGAAAATGATGAGTATCCTAGAACTATGTTATAGAAGAAATTGAAGATAAATAATTTATGATAAAAGAAGAATTAAAGCTCTTAGATCTAATATAGGATAGATTTATTGGCATAAGTCTATATGAAAATTAAAGAGAATTATCGATTTAGGAGATCATTTATATTTACAAAAACAAATAGAAGATTATGAAGTTTTAATTTATGATAATAATAGAAAATTAAATTGTGTATCAGAATTAATAATTTAGAAATAAATTCTTGTAAAATCAATTATATTGTCAATTAACACATTCCTAAAAAATGTTATATACAATTGAAGAAGAATTCCATCTTTTACTTACTATTTATTATTCCATGTCTATAGTTAAAGAATCATGGAAGCAGTAAAGTTCAACATTTATACTTAAGCCCTATAGGAAGTACAAATCCAAATAGAAGTCAAAGTCAGACTCCACCAATTAATCCAAGATTAATATGAAGATAGTAAAAGAACTTATAGTTATGGTAATTATCCTAGACAACCGATACCTTTACAACAAATTCCAATTGATTCAGAACAAATTAGACCAAGAGGAAAAAGATTACCAATAGAACAGAATATACAATATCAAGAAGCAGGTAAAGGAATGATACTTAATATAGCACATGATCCTCAAAATTGGAATAATGTTATAGATGTTTGGAAAAATCTAGTAGCAGATTTTATAAAAACTTTTCTGATTCAAGTGTAGAAGAAATGTATAAATATTTAGAAACATTTTTAGGACCAAGTACTAGAGCTTTATGGGAAAATTGGAAAATGAATTTTCCAAGATTTTCGAAAATGGTAGCTATGGGAACTAATCCGTTTAATTTTGGAAATAGAATACAAATGATAATTACAGGAAATGATCCTAATTCAGGAACATTAGGAATACAAAGAGATGCAGTAATACAGTTAGAACAACTTAGTATATTTAATTGGAATTTTATAAAATATCATTTTTAATCTGAATTTTTATTTAACTTGTATATCAGGTAATGCTTATGATGAAGCAATAGGAGAAAAATTATTTAGAAAATTACCAGGAGCTTTAGGAAGAGAAATAGAAAAACATATGGGAATTATATAATAATTTTCTTATAAAATATTCAATAGGACATAGAATTCTTATTATGGAAAAATTAAAAGAAAAATGTACCTAGATCTTATTCAGATTCAAAATCAGCTTAAAAAAGGAGATTATTTTTCTGTAAGAAAATTATTTATACTCCACAAAGATATGAAGAAAGAAAGCAGTATAAAAGAAAAAATAAATTAGTAGCTAATAATAATATGTAAAGAAAAATTATTTTTTAAGAAGATCACCACTAAAAACCATATTTAGATAAAAATAAACATGTTAGAAAATTTAGGCCGAGAAGAAATTATAGAGCACGATTAGAATGTTTTACTTGTGGAAATACGATCATTTAGCAAGAACTTGTCCAAATGAATTGATACTTGATCTGTGGAAGATTAACATGTTCTAGAATACCTTAAAGAAGCATTTATAAAATGCATAGAATTAAAATATGATATAGTACTAATAAAAGATGATTATAATTTTCAAACTTCTACAATAGAATTAAGAATTTTAGAAAGGAAAGTATTAAATTTAGAAGATAAAATGAATTTTATTAGAAGATAGAATAAATAATTTAGAAAAATTAAAACAAAAGGTAATAATAAATGATAAAAGACAAGATTCATTAAATTATGAAAAGATCTCTTTATGTAATGAAGATAAAACTATAACAAGTATACTAGCTGTAGCCTATAAAATCTAGAATTGATAAGAGTATGAAATAGAGTGTTTAGCATTAATAGATTCAGGAGCTACTAAGTGTGTAATAAATAGTAAAATAATTCCGATAAATATTATAAGAAAACAAACATCTAGATGTGTATAAGAGACAGGTACCATCCAACTTTCACCTATGAGACTCTGTACTAGAAAATAGTCAGATTTGTGTTCTACAAATTTGTAATACATATAGTAATAATTATAATTTACCTCGAGTTTGGATTAGAAATTTAAATATAAAATCAGATTTTATTTTAGGATTAAATTTTTATTCTTTCATACGGGAGGTGTATTCTTAAGCAAAGATATTATTCAATTTCATAAACAAATAAGACACTAGATCCACTTAAATACCTCCTCCTTAGACATTTATCAGATTCAGATCTGAACAAGAAATAGACTATGAGTTTATAAATTTAAACAAAGCTTATTTAAATATAGGATTAATTAAAAATCAAAAAGATATAGATGAAATTCTTTTAAAACTTGATAAATTAGAAATAATGGGTGATAATCCTTTAAAATATTGGGAAAATAATAAGATCTATGCTTACTTAGATATTAAAAATCCGAATATATAATTAAACCAAATATAGAAGCTTCTAATCAAGATATAGAAGATTTTCAAATGCACATCAAAGAATCTATTAAAATTAGGAGTTATTAGAAAATTAGAATCAGAACATAGATCACAGCTTTTATAGTAAGAAATCATATCGAAATAGTTAGAGGAAAATCAAGAATGGTAATAAACTATAAAAGGTTAAATGATAATACTCGAACAGATGCATATAACATTCCTAATAAGAATGAATTAATAAATAGAATTCAAGGAAAAAGAATTTATAGTAAATTTGATTGTAAATCTGGTTTTTGGCAAATTAAAATGCATCCAGATAGCATAAAATGGACAGCTTTTACTTGTCCAGAAGGTCATTTCGAATGGTTGGTTATGCCATTTGGAATAAAGAATGCTCCATCTATTTTTCAAAGAAAAATGGATGATATATTTTTAAAATATAAAAATTTTGTTATAGTATATATAGATGATATTTTAGTTTTTAGTTTAACTATACAAGAACATTTAGGACATTTAAAGATTGTATTTTTAGAATTTATAAAAAATGGAATAATAATTAGTAAGAAAAAGATGGAATTATGTAAAGGATATATAAATTTTTTAGGAATAAGAATAGGAGAAGGTAAAATTAGACTACAAGAACATATTTCTAAAAAAGTTTTAGAAATGCCTGATAAATTAGAAGGTATAAAAGAAATTCAAAAATTTTTAGGATTAGTAAATTATGCTAGACCTTTTATTAAAGATCTAGGTAAAATAGCAGGACCTCTATATTCAAAACGGGAAAAAATGGTCAGAAGTTAATTTTAATCAAGAAGATATAAAAATAGTTCAAAAAATTAAAGAATTAGTCAAAAAACTACCAGATTTAAATTTACCATTAGATTCGGATTATATTATAATAGAAACAGATGGATGTGAAAAAGGGGGAGTCACTTTTAAAAGCTAAACCCAATAAATATTTAGATAAAAAAGAAGAAGTAATTTGTGGTTATTCAAGTGGAAAATTTAGAGAAAAAGGAAAAATTTCTACAATAGATGCAGAAATGTTAGCAGTAACTTTTATGGATTAAATTCATTTAAGTTATCAATAATCTCTAAAAAAGAATTTACACTTCGTACTGATTCTAAGTCTATTCTAAGATCCTGGTAATCTGTCTCTTATACACATCTAGATGTGTATAAGATGGTTAAACTTTTAGATTCTATAAGTAGTTATAATATTAATTTTGAGCATATTAAAGGAAAAGATAATAGCTTTAGCAGATCACTTGAGTAGATCAATATAAGAGACAGAACATATAATAATTTTATCAAACATCAACAATGGTTTTTATTTATAGAGAGCTCAAATGAGGCCTTTTAGACCTCAAGTCTCTTATACACATCTAGATAATATAAAGACAGTTCAGATGTTATAATTATATAGAACAAATGTATTGTTCTAAATCTATTCTGCTTGAATTTTATTTCTTATCTTTAATCTACTATTTAATCTTATATAAAAACTCTTTTCCAAGTTGTAATATATCTTTTAAAATTTTACCGCATATTTCAAGAGATAAAGAACAAATTTAATTTTTCTAAATTATTTATTCTATCTTCTGTCCAAGCCTTAGAATGCTTTCGACATTCGCACTCAAACAAAGTTGTCCATGATTCGAAAAATCCTTTTTGTGATCATTGTCTGTCTCTTATACACATCTAGATGTGTATAAGAGACAGAAAATATACTTATTGTTAAGTAAAGAGTGTTTTGATAGAAAAATTTCGATTTAGAAAAGAAATACACTTAGTAGCTCCTGAATGTATTCTTATAAACATCTAGATGTAACCATCCTTATCTCTGTCTCTTATTCTTATCTAGATGTGTATAAGAGACAGGTATTGGAAGACTTCAAAGAAGAAAAGAAAGGAGTAAAATTAGACAAGAAAAAGAAAAAGAAAAGATCTCAAAAGAAATAAAAATAGAAGAGACTATAGAAAAATTTTGAAAGAATATTTTGAGAAAAATATTAAAGACGTAAAGAGAGAAAGTAGTCCTGAAGGACAACAAGACTGTAATTATAGACAGTCTTATGTCAATCTCTCTCCATATTTAAGACATAATTTCTTTTTCTAAATCATGTCCTAAAATATCAAAAGTTTTCTGCAGACAAAGATCACGTGAAGATAAAAGATTAACTTTAAAGACAAAAGACTCTTTGAAGAAGTTTTGAAGTCCGCATTTGAAGTCCAGACTCTCCTATAAATAGAGTAGTCTAGTTATTAAGAAGATATCGAGAAAAAAGCCACAAAGAGAAAACACAAAGCAAATGCCACTCCTTCCTTCTTTAGAATAATCAATCCTTGTAAAATATTTTAAAGTTTTTTCCTTGTAAGATAAAAAAGCCTCTGGGCATAGCAGTTCCGACCTCTTCGGGGTTTCCGAAAGGGAACACCCCAAACTCTTGTTCATATATGTAATGTTTCTCATAAACTATGTAATCTTTTCAGTTCATTAACATATTATAAGTTTATCAAACATTAACTATGGTTTTAATTATAAGTTGATCTAAACACATTTTTATCTTTTTATAATGTAATAAATTATTATTCTTTTTGATAAATATTAATTAAATATAATTAGGCTGTAATATTGATAATATAAAAACATAGTTAGACTAAATATTTTCCTACTTTTATGAAAGTTTGTATTTAAGTCTCTCTCTCTTTCTATATATATATATATATATATATATATATCTAAAATTAATTTATTAACAATGATATATTGATAAAAATTTTGCATAATCAATAAACATTTATTTTCTTATCTTATATTTAATAATTGATAATGATATTATGATTTATAATACACGTTTAATTTTATTATAGTTTTAGAAGAAAAAAATTATCGATAATAGGTCTGCATAAATTGAGAATTTTAAGAAAATAAGGGTAATTAAATATAAGATTAGGAGACTATTTATCAGTAGTTCATTTTTTTTACCTCTATTATTTACCAAGTAAATTTTCCTTTATCTAATGTGACATATGTTAACTTGTTAAAGCTTCTCACAACTGGGGGTTTTGCATTATATATATATATATATGTGTGTGTGTGTGTGTGTGTGTGTGTGTTGATATAGATAGGTTCAATGATAATTGATCCCTTGTTGGACAAATTCGACGAGCAATCTAGTAAAGATATAAATGGAAAGTGGTAAATGAAATACTATATACATATACATACATATATATATATATTAAATTAATTGATACTAAACAAATCAATACTTTCAAATTATTGTGTTTATTTGATCATTATAAATAAAAATATGTTCATTAGCATTCGACAAAATAAGTTTTATCATTTATTTTCGCATAAAAATTAAAAGTAGGTAATCAACACAATCATATATCCAAGTGATAGAAATATAGTTACTATAGTATACATATCTAGTTCAATTTCAACTAATAATTAAGTCATATAGGTTACTTTTTAATTATTTTATATGATAGAAATATAAACATTGGACTAATTCCATTTTGTACCCCTCAACTTCTACTCGATTCTCATTTTGCATCTCAAACTTTAATTTTGGGCACTTTATACCTCAGACTCTCAAATTTCTCCTACTTCAATCCTTTTCTTAACACTGTCTCAAAATTTAACAGAATTTTTCCGTGTGTATAATAAATTCAACAGGAGTACAACAATGTTTTTGGGTGCAAAAACAAATATTCTGTTAAATTTTTTTATAGTGTTAAAAGGAAATAAATTAGGACAAATTTGAGATTTGGGGTTCAAAGTGTCCAAAACTAAAATTCGCGGTGCAAGGTGAGAATTAGGTATAAGTTTAGGTGTGCAAAATGGAATTAGTCCTATAAATATTATGTATGCATACTTAACAATAAGTATATTTTTAATTGTTCCATAAACTAAAGTGTATTTTTAATTATTTTTTAATTTACATTTTCTAATTAGTAAAATTTCGATAGATATTATTACTTAATTTTTTTGGTATGTATAAAGTTTAATTACTAAAGGTTATATTGTTAATATTATTTTACTAATATTATTTTGTTATAGTAATTGAATGTAGATATTCGTTCTCCCGTGCTAGTTATATATTAAAGCAAAAGGGGTATTTGTGAGAAGTTCTGAGGAGATGCCACATGACAACTCTTTTCTCTTTTCTTTTTTTTATTTTTTATTTTTAATTCCTTTTTATCTATTCCGAACTAACTAAAAATAATTAAACAAATCAACAAATAACCAACTCCATAAGTTTTAAATATTCAAAAATTTGATTTTATCTTTATAACTACCAAGTAATTTTTAATTACGAAAAATAATATAAACTAATTACGGATTGATAAATACATCTTAATTAGCTAAAAGCCATGTGCGCGCACACACGTATAATAATAATAATAATAATAATAATAATAATAATAATAATAATAATAATAATAATAGTAATAATAATAATAATAATAAGATCGTCGTCTATATCTATATTATATAGTATACAAAAGAATTGTTTAGTAAGAGGCCACTAGAGAATGAAAGATGGCACAATATTATTAGTAATTTTGTATCTATTACTAATTAACTAAGCAAACTAATATTAGTTTAATGATTCAAAATCTTAACATTATCTTTACACATATCAAGTACAATTTATTAGGAAAAAAATTAATACAAACTAATTATGGATGTCATTCCACTGTCTGAAATCTGTCTCTTATACACATCTATCGGATCACGATTCTTTTAAAAAACAAAGAGTTTATGAACATAAAATAAAGCTTTTAAATGCATAAAAGTAGCAAATAATTTTTATTAGAGAAAATAAATACACACTACTCTATCTATCCATACTATAGAGCTTTATTGATGATAAATGCATTTTGAAATTTTTTTGTTCTTATAGCAATTTAATTTTTAAAAGAAGACATACCTAATTGCAAATTAACAGAGTTTCATTTCTAACTGGTGGAGCTCGAGTTAAATTCAAGCAATTGTTGGATTTAGTTCATGCTTATTGTCTATGTTACATCACTAACAACTAATTTTTCCAAAAGAAAAAGAAAACTTATTTACATTTTAAATTTGAATTAAATATCTAAAACATTTATTTGTCTAAAAAAATATGCATAACTTTTTCAATTTCTCAGCATTTTATATCAGAGGAATTAGCATTAAAGTTCCATTGACCTCTCCTATTATTTCCTCCATTTTTATGTTTGTACCTTTATACATCTACAATTCACATAATTGTGGTGGAAGAAATCATTACTTATTCACTTAGTTATTTATATTAGTTATTCATCTATTATTCCAAAATGGGATTCAATACACTAAAAGAATACCAAAGAGTACTTGGATGTAAAGTTGCAAGAATGAAAACAAAAACAAACTTTAATGGAAAAGAAGGGTAAAGCAACAATAATCCAAACCTGAACAAATGCAAGCATGGTGGTAATATTATTCATTTTTATTTTTCATTTTTTTCTTTTCCAAATTGAATCACAAGCAAATTTTTATGTGACAGTATCAATTATATAATACTTACATAAAGTGGTACTACCCTAGAAGATTGATGCAATCTTGGCAACGCATACTCGAACGAATAGCCGGGTTACATCATGATATATATAAATTATATATTGTATATATTTTATTATATACTCAAAATTTATAAGTCATAATGATATTACCCGAAACTTTTAATAATAGACTGACAAAATAGTGCCTACAACAACAATACAAAAAAATGTATTAGACTATAATAATTAATCACAAACTTTGATTGCTAAGCAAATGAAAATAATTAGATTAATTATGCTTTTAGTATAGGATGGGAAGATAAATTTCACTATTGTTTGAAATTAAGTTGAACTGTATAAGGGACTAATAGGAACAATTATACTAAAGGCACTACATTTAACGCATATAGAATCATATATATGTGTCTATATATATATATATATATATATATAATATATATATGTATATTTCTATCTGAATATAATACACATATTTTACTTTATTTTTAAGAGTAATCACTATAAGATGTTAACTTTTATACATGTTTTTTTTAAATGATTAAAATTTTTCAGACAAACTCTTACATGATTAACTTAAGCATTAACATAAATTAAAAAGTAGTGATATTCAACTGATAATGAGCGAGTCAATGGTTTTTCTCACAATTTTAAATTCTTAAAAAAAATAAAAAATTCTGATTAATATTAGATAACGTGAAATCAATAATCCAAAGTTAAAAGGATGGTGATGGTATTTTAACATTGAAAGATAGTTAAAACTTGGTCATACGAACTGATTTAACAATAAAAATCTTTACAAGAAATTACAAAAAGTCCAAAATTATTTGCATATCTAATTTTATTTTTAACTAATAATTAAGTTATATAGTTATAATTTAATCATTTTACATCACAAAAATAAAAACATTTCAAAATGCCCACCTAATAATTACATTTTAAATTTTTTCATAATTTTATTTTGTAATTATTTAAATTTATTGATATCATTACTTAATTTTATTTGTCTTCATATAGGATTATTTATAAAAGCTATTATACCATCATCATTATTTTACTAATATTATTATACAAATTAAATACAAATATCGATCCTCCTATACATGATACAGGACATTCAACTAGTTTAAATAAATGAGAATTTCAATAGATTCCAAACATACTTGTGATCAATGAGTCAAAAGAATTTCATGTTGTCGTGATCAATTGCATTTCATTCACACAGCTAATTTCATAGGAGGACTAATAAATGTGAGGGTTCCAGATTTATTTAAACTAGTTGAATGTATTTATTACATGTAATTAAAAATTGTATTGTATAAAATAATTATAACAAAAAATAAAAAAATACTTACGTAAATTCGATTTTTAATTTTACCTATAAATTCTATAGTTAGAATAAAATTTTTAAAAATTTTATTTATATCAATTGATGACATAAATTCTTTACCGTTTAAACCACATTATAAGATTTATAAAAAGAATGAAAGACTGAGTCTACTTAACCTAAGTATTTGCCAAAACCGTAACGGAGAGACGCAAAGCCGTGTTGTTGACGCTGCTACACCGAGTAAAGTGTTTGAAGTGGCGTACGACTGGCAGAACATTTTTCAAGTACCGTATTGTCTATTCCACTGTCAATGCATCATATATTAGTCAAGTTGGCTTTGGACCCCATTCGAATAAAACAGGTCAACTTGAAATAACTTTCAAAGTAAATGCTAAAATATAAATGCGTATTTCAATATAATAACTAAATATAACTAAAAATACACATAACAAGTATTTAATAATAAGACAGTAATTGATAAAGTATAATATTTTCACCTGTTTTATCAAGAAAATAAACATAAAAAATAAAGGATATATGGCCATATTTCAGTCTCTGAATTCTGATTGTAAATCAAGACATACATACTTTATATAGATGCCACTAATTTACACAATCCATAAGCAGTTCTAAATTCATCAAAGTTAATATGGAGATATCACATTTCTACCGCTACTTTCTTGCGCTTATTTTGGTGCAATATTGTTTCAGTGCGACTTCCAAAGCCCTGAAAACCACAAACATAGCCACTGATCAATCTGCCCTCTTAGCCCTGATAGCCCACATAACTTCCGATCCTAACCAATTCTTATCAAAAAACTGGTCTTTAAATTCTGCAACATCTGCAGTTTGTGACTGGATCGGCAAGTCAAATGCGGCTTTAAACATCAAAGAGTGACTGCTTTAAACATATCAAGCATGAGTCTCACAGGCACCATTCCGAGTAAATTGGGAAATCTCACCTTTCTAGTTTCTCTTGATATTCGGAGCAACTATTTCCATGGAAATCTGCCTCAAGAGTTGTCGAGTTTACGACGCCTAAGCGTCATCAGATTAACCTCTAACAACTTTTCTGGAGAGATTCCTATGTGGTATGGTCGCTTTCCTAAACTTCAATTATTGGATTTATCTCATAACAATTTTTCTGGCCTAATCCCGTCTTCTATCTCTAACCTGTGGAATCTCGAACATCTTGACTTCGATGGTAATTCCCTGAGAGGGAATATTCCAGAACAGATTGGAAATCTCAGTAGATTGACATTTCTGAATCTTCAAGATAATCAGCTGATTGGTTCTATACCATTGGATATCTTCAACATCTCAACCTTGGAATATGTTGCATTCACATTCAATAATTTAACTGGTAGCTCTTCCTGATAATATATGCCAGCATATTCCAAATCTCAAAGGGATTTATCTATCTTTCAATCAGATACATGGTCAAATCCCATCAACTTTATCTCAGTGTTCACAACTTGAGATACTGTCATTGACATCCAACAAATTTAATGGATCTATACCGAAAGAAATCGGCAATTTACGGATGCTTGAGGGATTATACCTCGGAAGCAACAATTTACAGGGTAAATTGCCGCTGAAACTAAGCTCTCTTTTATTAATTTCCATTGTTCAAACATAATATACATGTTTCACCTCCAAAAAAGTTGAGTTACCAAAGTTCTACCTTGTTTTACTTGCTTTCCAGAGAACTCATATCAAGTTCGAGCTCCAACAAGTTTTTTTGAGCTCGAGCTCGAAAGCTTTACTTGTTAGGTTCCACACCTACAGTAGTAATTCCTTATTTAACGCATATTTGTGTGCAAATTTTCCAAGTTACAAACGAATTCTTTGACATTGGCAGGTATCATTCGTGCACAAGAGATTGGAAAGCTTCGTAACCTCAAGGAGTTCGGCTTTGAACGTAATCAAATTACAGGCTCTATACCGAAAGAAATTGGGAATTTGACAGATACCAACCGCTGTTGAGTTTTCTCATAACTTATTAACAGGTAGATTCTTATCGGGATGGAAGATTTTCACTTCGTACATCCTACCACTGCTCTGTCAATTAGTGATTTGTTTAAAACAAGTTTTACCGTCTACTGAAAGCTTATGTCTTAGATTGTGCCCCAAAAATAAAACGGAAAAAGAGTAATTTAGTCTTTTTATTTTTAGAATATCGACCAATCTAATCCCTTATCTATTATAACAAACTAATTGAATCCCTTATTTTTAATAAAATTTACGAAAATTATGGACAAATAAATGGACCAAACCACGTGATCTTTAATCTGTGGTAGATGTGTTGTCAACGACTCCATTAATTTGTCTGTGACTTATATTACAAATCTAATTGATAATTTTTTAAAGATGAAGGACTAAATTGGTCGATATTCTAGTTGAAAAAAGACCAACCTGTCTCTTTATCCTAAAGATAAGAGAGCACAATTGATATTTTTCTCAAAATAAAAATAGTAACAGGTATCACGTTCCTGTATTATTTGATAGGTGTAATACCAGAAGAGATGTGCAACCTTCACAAACTGGAGAAACTTTACTTAATATTCAATAACTTGAATGGCTCTATACCAATAGGGATCTTCAATCTCTCAAAATTGAGTGTGATTGTTCTGGGATTCAATCATCTCACAGGCAATCTTCCATCAAATATAGGTCACCAACTGCCTGATTTAGAGATTTTTCACCTTAACCAAAATGACATTGATGGAGTTATACCAGCTTCTATTGTAAATTGCTCTAAATTGGCCATTCTTTCGCTGCCATCAAACCAATTCACTGGTTCAATTCCCAACAACATTGGGAATCTTGAACTCCTGGAATCTCTATATCTTTCTGATAACAATTTGACCAATGATCCCACGTCTTCGAAGCTGGAGTTTCTTAGTTCCATGACAAAGTGCAAGTATTTGGAGACTTTAGAGTTGGCGGAGAATCCGCTCAATGGTTTCATTCCAGCTTCGGTTGGGAATCTTTCTACTTCCTTGAAATATTTCAAAATAAGAGCTTCTAATATTAAAGGCCCCATCCCGAATGAAATTGGAAACTTGAGCAGTCTAATTTTGATTTCTCTAGAAGACAATCAGTTGTCTGGAGTTGTTCCAAGAACGATCAAAGACTTACAAAACCTTCAAGTGTTGTCTCTCATGAGAAACAAGCTAAGGGGTAGTCTAGATACATTTTGTAGCATGCACACCCTGGCGGAGTTGTATCTTAGCCAAAACCAAATTTCAGGCCTAATTCCAGATTGTTTTGGAAATATAACTTCTATCAGGAGTCTTTATCTGCGTTACAACTTATTGACATCCACAATTCCTAAAAGCTTGTGGAAACTAAGAGATGTTTTGGTTCTCGTCCTAGCTTCAAGATCTTATAAAGTTTCTAGATATATTACATCTATAATTACTTTTTCAAGGCTCAGCAATGTCAATTGACACAATATATTTATCATGTATCTCAGGGGACATTCCCGAGACAATAGGCAATTTACAGAATCTGCAAAACCTTTCTTTAGCAGGCAACAGGTTAGAAGGACTCATTCCAGAATCACTTGGAAACATGTTCAGCTTAACATCCCTAGACTTGTCAAATAACAGCCTCTCTGGTTTAATCCCAAAGTCATTGGAGAAACTTCAATCTTTGAAAGCCCTTGACGTTTCTTTTAACCATTTAAAGGGTGAAATTCCATCTGGTGGTCCTTTCAGAAACTTCACGAGTGGATCCTTCGTTTTCAATGATGCATTGTGTGGAGATGCAAAATTTCATGTCCCACCATGCCAGAGTGATCATCCAAAACACAAACCAGTATCAAAAAAGGTGCTTCTATTTACATTTATCCCACTAGGGATTTCCATTTTGGTTGTCTTGACACAACAGTTGATATTCCTTCAACATCGATTGAAAGAAAAGGTTCCAAATGCAACAGATTTGTTACCTGTCCTAGCAAAAGGCAGAATACTTTCTTATTACGAACTTCTACAAGCAACTAATGGCTATAGTGAAAGCAATTTACTTGGCTCTGGGAGTTTTGGATCAGTTTATAAAGCAATTCTGAGTGATGGAAGCTTTGTAGCTGTAAAGGTATTTAACTTGCAACTTGAAGGTGGGCATAAGAGTTTTGATGTGGAATGTGAGGTACTCTGCAACCTTCGCCATCGAAATCTCGTGAAAGTCATCAGTAGTTGCTCTAACCATGATTTTAAGGCTTTGGTGCTTGAATACGTGAGCAATGGGAGCCTTGACAAATGGTTGTATTCTCCTAACTACTTCTTGAACATTTTTCAAAGATTGGAAATAATGATAGATGTGGCAAATGCTTTGCAATATTTGCACCACAGAATATTCTACACCTGTGATTCACTGCGATTTGAAACCGAGCATACGGTGTCCTGATTGGTGAAGATATGGTTGCCCGTGTAAGCGATTTTGGAATTGCAAAGTTTTTGGGTAACGAGGAAAGCACTGTATTCACTAAGACCTTAGCAACAATTGGTTATATGGCACCAGGTAATCTTCGTATTGTGATTCAAGTCAGTATTTTTTGTTCATATTTTTTCTAAGGAAAAAGATTTAAAAATGTGACATAAGATCACTGAGTTCTCAAATACACATTAAATCACTAACCTCAGATTTTAAAAACTTGGTCGGATTTCGCTCATTTGTTTGCAAATTTAGTAACACATCAGTAGTTTTTTCCAGTTTGTCATCACTTTTATAGAAGTAAATTTTTCCTAATGATTTCTTGGTTTACAACTCCGCTTGTGTCGAGTTTTTCTTAGCATAGCCAGTCCTAAACTCGGGTAAAGGAGGAGGGTTGCGTTAGGTTGACAACTAGCGTAAAACTTTGTCAATCTTATGATTCTATAGAACAACAATTAGGCCAGCAAGATACTCTATGGGTCTGAGTGTTAGACAGTGAATCAAACACATGAGCAAAAGATGAGAGTAGCGGAAATGCAAATGTTAAGATAGATGTGTGAGTATACTAGGATGACAAGATACGAAATGAGCATATTCGTGAGAAAATTAGAGTAGCATCTATTGATAAGAAGATGAGAGAAACACGCTTAAAGTGGTTAGGTCATGTGTTAAGACGACCAATAGAAGTGCCTTTCAGGCGAGTAGATTTTAGAAATAGTAGTCAACATAAGAGGGGTAGAGAAAGAACGAAAAAAACTTGGTGGGTAACTTGTAGGAAAAATATAAATTGAGGAGGATATGGTTTATGACAGAGCGTAATGGCATAACAGGATTAATATAGTCGACCCTATTTAGTGGGATTAAAGTTTGGTTTGTTTGTTTGATTCCTTGGTTTGCAATGTCTCTTGTAGAATATGGATTGGAAGGACTAGTGTCAACAGCATGCGATGTCTATAGCTTAGGAATCCAATTATTGATGGAAGTCTTTACAAGAAGGCGGCCTAATGATGAAATGTTTGATGGAAATCTAAGCTTGAAGAGTTGGGTAAATGATTCAATGCCTAATGCAATTCTGCATGTTATAGACACAGATTTGTTGAAGCCTGACGAGGAACATTTCACTCAAACGTTGGAGTGTTTGTCATTAATCATGGGATTGGCCTTAAATTGTGTTCAAGAATCTCCTAAGGAAAGGCTCAATATGAAAGTTGCGCTGGATACACTGCAGAAGATCAAGCGAAAGATTTCTTGAATGTCATGGAGCTAAATAAATTGAGAACGCATATTCTATAGCATATTTTCATTTACAAATTAATTAAGAAAAAGTATACTGGATCAGTTTCCTAAATATTTAGAAAAAATGCAACTTCGGTTGTAGATTCACAGTCAGTGTGGCTGGTTTCTTTACCTATTTTTTAATTAGATTGCTATAACGCTTCCTATATTTGTTTCCTGCTAAAAATGTCTTTTTTAAACTACCCCTCGGCTTTAAATTATTGTAATATAATTCTCTGCTTCAATTCTTGGACGAATATTTTCTTATTGATATATATTCACGTTTAATTATCTACTTAATTGTCTCATTAACTATTGCTTTTCTTTCTAACTAAACACATTATAATACAAATCAGATCCTGTCAAATGTTCTGATGATAATTGAATGCCACTTATGATACACTAACACACTAACATGTGGATATAATATATCTGCCACATATTTTTTTTTGCAATCTTTTAACATTATTATTTAACACTTAAACTTTAAAATTATCCACATATTAATATATTCTTAATATCATCGAATTGACACCTGAGTAGTTACCATCGAAAATTTGATTTGATTATAATAGGTTACTAGTTTGGAGCACGGGAAAAATAATAACGTTATGCAATCTAATTAAAAAATAGGTAAAGTAAGGAGGTAAAATAAGTCATGCAAAGTCTTAATCAAACAACTCTCAGTAAATCGATTACTTAGAAGGGCTCTGTTTGTACAATTTTCATTATTTAATATTTTCAAAATAATGACACTTAATAAATAGTATTGTCAACAATCATATTACTAAAAGATGTAATTAAAAAAGTTGTAATATTTGTAATATTTTAACTACATTTTAATCTCATGTATATCCTTATAAATAATATCCCAAATAATAGTTGTTCGGACGGGACCTTTGTTTTCTCTCTCTTTTTGAATAGTTAGTTTTTTTCAATGTGCAGTCCTATTCTAAATATGGTAGATTTCTTAACTACAATATTTTCATTCACAACTTTAAATTACTTGTATGATATGGAAGATTAAATTCGTCTGAAAAGTTTGATTGTAAAAGATTTGAAAGGAAAAAAAATTAAAAAATAAAAACAATCATATAGATCCATGCAACATTACGCTCAAATGTTCCATAATGTTTTTTACCCAATCACAGAAAATATACTATGTAAATAGTAAATAACACCACCCTCCCAAATACACATTCACAAAGGTAACATTAAATAACCATTCAATAAGCATAAGAAAATTTTTGTATTCATCTTGAATTTGGGATATTAGCTAATTAGATCTTACCTTCATATTTATGCATAAGTCAGCATTAACTTCATTTCTCTTGAGACTTGAGAGAGTTCCTCTGTGACTAATGAGACACACAGCAAAAGTAATCTATTTTAGAAGTTGTTGTATAAAAATATCGAACAACAAAATGATATGAATCGAAAATTTTAATAAAAGATCAATTATTCCACAAAAATATGAATCATGATTGTGCATTTCACTAATTGGTATGGATACATATCCCATCGAATCAATGGGTGCAATATGTACAGAACACAAAATGTTTGCAACAAAAAATTCTAACCGTTTGTAATTATTAATACTAAAGAGTTACAACTCTTAATCAGAATTGGTACACTTATAATAGGTTTTTAGCCAACAATAAAAAAAAGTTTAATCCTGAAAAGTTGCACCTCCTATAAGTCATGACCATCGGAAGAGTAATGTGTTTGATAGACTTTGAAGCCAATACTATTACAAAAGTCTTTTTTTTTTTTTTTTTTTTGAAAAAAGAGACCCTGACACGTGGAGGCCTCCCTGATTGGAGGCTTCCATTATAGGGAAAATACTTAGATGGATTCAGTCTTTAGTCCCACCTGTAGATTCTGTGGTCATGATTAAATTTTAAAAAATCTTGCTTACACCAGCTGATGTCATAGATTCTCTAAGGTTTAATCCACACCACAGAATCTACAAGTGGGATCAAAGATCGGGTCTACCTAAGTTTTTGCCCCATTATAGTATATTACTATAGACTTCTTTCGGTTGGTAACTTACGGTAAATTGGGACTTTTTTTTTTTCTTTTTTTAAAACCTTTTTAGCTACAACTTAAACTTGTGTCCAAAAGAACATATGGGATTGTAATATGCTAATAATGCTCCTTTTCATGAAAAATCAAATGCTTGATAAAAACAAGAAATTCTAATGAAAACAAAGTATGCATAATCTAATCAAAATTTCAAAGGGTCAACAAAATGGTAATGTGTATCGGAGTGTGCCTTTTTATGGGAAATATTTAAGTGAATCTGGTCTATAATCTCACTTGTAAATCCTATAGTGTAGATTCAATATTATGAAATTTATGACATCAGCTAATGTAAGCAAAATTTTATAAGAATTAATTTTGATCGCGAGTTTTACATATAGGGACCAAGATCGAGTTTATGGTAGTATTTGCCCCTTTCTATATGTTGAAGGTACTGGTAACTATTCAATTGATTTTCAATCCGTGAGGTGACTTTTTCCCTTTTCCCCTCAAGGTTAATAGCACTTTACCCGCTAAAGTGTGGGGGTAATTACATTTTACTCCCATAAATTAAAAAATTATATTTTACCCCATTTACAGTTTTCATCTTTGAGCATTTCTAACAACGTTAAGAAAAGTCAAATAAATGATAGATATGCCCTTTTAACTATTTTTTGAATTTTCAAACATTTTTATTTTGATAATGGTTTGATAATTGTTAAAAATATAGGAAAAATAAAATATAAATAAATGAATATCTTTGTCTTCTAGAGTGAAAAGTATGAGACAAACTTGACTCAAGTTATATTCCAATCATAAGTTTTACACATTTAATCCAAAATATAAAATACCAAGTTACGACAAAAGATTATAAAACTTTTATGAAAATTCTATTGTCACACAAAACCCTTAAAGAAAAACTTCAAATAGAAATGTCACTGAAAACCAACATTGAGAGCATACTACTACTATGAAAAGTACTACAATTCAAAATAATATCAAATGAATGCACATTCGTGAAGGGAACCATAGCAACTGATAAAGGCAGCAGGTGAAGCCAGAGAAGAGATAGCCCGGTGATGAGGAGTCTTCATCCCATTCTAGATGTGTATACAAAGGCGCTAGCAGATGGGATATAAGTCCCTCAGTTTTATTCCTTCATGACTAGTACCGATTAATGGGAGGGACTGGGTTTGATTTTTCTTCCCTTTCAAGGTTAGAAATTGCTAAAAAGAAACTCCATAAATTACAAGAATTTGATCAAAAAAATATATGAATATGGATTATATTGATATATTTTTATACTCAATTTTACTTATACTTTTTATAATCATCACAGTACCATCAAATGTTGAAAACATGAAAAATAAAATAAAAAAGTAAAAAGGGACATTTTAGTCAGTTAATTGACTTTTGTTAATTTTGTTAGAAATGTTAACAAATGAATAGAGTAAATGAGGACAAAGTGTCATTTTTTCACTTAGAGGGTAAAATGTAATTATCCCTATACTTTAGGAGGGGCAAAGTATTATTAACCCTTCCCCTTATTAGTTATTATACCTTCTTTGATTTGGAATAGCTACTGAAAGTTTTGGACCCCAGTCTCGACAATTTCTTTTCCATAAATATAGAAATTGATCTAAACTATATAAACTTCCTTACATGCAGGTACAAAAGGATAAGAAAGAACACAACGAAACTTTGGATGGGAAATTAAATGACAGAAAGAATTTTATAATAATAGATTCAAAATTAATAATAACAAAACTGACATGAAACATTGTAAATATGAAATTCACGATTTTGATAACTAAAAATTACTCTCCTTAGTTGATTTCAAATTTTCAACTAAATTCATTAATTTATTTGGATTTTTATCCAAATCTCTCCTTCCAAACATAACCAAATCGTATTCAAGTTAAAATTACCCACTTTGTTTGGATGGTGGTTTTTTTTTTTTTTCATTATTCACTAAATAATATTCTACAATCTCTCATACACTTTCTTATATTTTATTGAAATAAATTTCCGGTTTGATTATTTTTCACATTTTTTTGTCAAGGACGAGTATAAGTGTTATGGAGTTTGGAGTTTGGAGTTTGCCATGGCAGTTGATTGAAACTATACATTCAGCAAACACCTCCAACCTCACCATCGTCCTCTCCTCTTCGTCTGATTCAGATCTCCTGGCCCTACCCTTTCCCAAAAAATCAAAAAAAATTGATGAAATTTTTTAATCTACTATTCTAACAAAAAGCTAAAAATGGTCATAGAATGAGTCCATAGGGAGTACAGTATAACCACCTTCCTAAGGATACAAGTAATCAAATGCAAAAGGATTTGGAGAAGGATGGCAATAGGTACTTTGCCTAAGAAGTTTGTTTTTCATTCTTTTCAAAGTATATTTGATCAAATACAGAGTACATCAATCCTGCCAAAAGTAGGCTGCCTAGTATACTCCACAGAACCAAATATTAACCTTTTTTTACCAATTATCATTAGCATTAGCTAACCACCTTTTGTTGCAAACTCTATTAGTATTCCAAATGGATTCTTCTACTCGGAATCAAAATCCATGTTTCCCATAGCCCTAAGTCCTTGCGGTCTCTACAAACAAAATTATGTGATAGCAGATGATATCTCTGTAAATCTTTCATTTCAAAACCTAATAAAAGATGTTTAATAAGAAATGTCACAAGTGAAAGTTGGCTTACTTTTTTGGACACCTTTTCTCTCTAACCTCGTATTTAGCGTTGTAGTGTAAGATCACGTAGCCATGTCCCAGGAGTCCAGGACTAACCAACTGCATCAAACCAACAACAAAAGCTCCACTTATAAAAACAGACGAGTTATAAAATGCTAAAAACAAATCTCTTACAAGAATTCAGCGTACAAAATTATAGGTTTTAGATTATACTACTAGTAATCTAATATGATGCATTACCACAGGTATAATGCTCTTCCATTATCACCCGGATAATTTAAACTACAGGGTTGAATTATTAGAATTCCATACTCGGCTTTGTCTCTATTTCCTAAAGGCATTTCTTAAGACAATAACTTCGATGGATGTGGCATCCCCAATGTTTGGAAATCACTCTAGCTTGATATTTTTTTTCTTTTATTTGCAGTGCTGTTCTTATATTTACATTACTGTGTACTTTTATGTAGGAGGTTTCGGTCTAATTTCTCTCCTTGTATTTTTTTTTTAAAAAAATTTATTAATAAAACATAGGAGTGGCAACCCTCGTCTCTCGAACCGGTGGTTAACTATAAAAAAAGGTATAAATTCCAAAGCTCCAAACCAACAATATTAAATATGTTAGGCATCCTTTTATACACACTAGTAAGGTATACATGTGATTCCAGTATTGATCCACATTTCTCTTTTTGTTATAATATGTATATAGTTTTGTTTTTGTTGGTAACTATTTAAAATTAAAATCCAATAGAATTCTATTATAATTATGGCTCTTTTCTTTTTCTGATTGGGAGAAAAGAGTCTCCCACTCTAAGCTGTCATTTTCATTTCACAAGTAATTACTAGATTCAGCTTGTAAGATAACGTTAATCAATATTCAATCTGAAATTGTAAACATTAGCTAAATTAATACTAAGAACTAAGAACATAGTTCTTTAATCAACTAAAATAAGTATAATTATAATTCTTAAAAGTTGAGAGAAAGCAATTGTCAACGTATGTAAATGAAATATAAGCCTACTATAACTGTGTATAAAAGAAAAATTGTTTTCATTCCTATTTTCTTCTTGAGAAACTTAGCATTGAATATATAGTTATAAACTTCACTAAATTTATCAA
The DNA here is from genome assembly GCA_025175665.1 of Cinchona pubescens. Lineage (NCBI taxonomy): Eukaryota > Viridiplantae > Streptophyta > Magnoliopsida > Gentianales > Rubiaceae > Cinchona > Cinchona pubescens. The sequence continues at coordinate 43,196 of JANKKI010000447.1, forward strand.
GTATTTATTTCTTTATTTGTGTGTTGGTTTCTGACAAGTAAGACCTATATTAAGTTTACAAAAACAAACTACATTATCACTAAAACTATACATTCTTTAACCTTTTGAATACAAATGACATGTTTAAATTCTTTTACGCTTCTTTGTACTTCTATATGAAATTGCATTTCTCATTTCTCCCCTTTTGTTAAATTTGGATTTTATCATTTAAAATTTTTATTTCTTTTTTTCTCTCTCTTTAATGTAATAATTTATAAATCAATTGAAACTTTTATCTTTTATAGAAAATATTTTATTGTATTTGATTTTTAATTACTCGAATATGTGTAAAAAATGTATCACCATAATTTCCTAATTTTCAGGCTAACTTGAGAGAATTATACAATTATTAAAAATCTCATGAATACATAAAAATTATCATTCTCAACTTTTATTAATAACAAACTTACTGTTTTCTTTGCTTTGCTTTCAAGTTTTTTTAAAACTAGTATTGAAGCACGTGTTTTGCATATTTTGAGATACTAATTATTTGATTTTTGCTGATATGAATTAAATAGTAAAGCATGCTTGGAGTTACTAAGTGATTTTTAAATTCTTTAGACAGATTAACTTTTCAGCTTATGTACTTAATGTTTAACTCACCCAAATAACTTTTTGTAGTCTGCATAAGTTTAATGAAATATTTGCTCATATGTGATTTTCATGCATACAAATTAGATACACTTTATTGGAAACATAAGAGATCTATTTAGTTTAATAGTTCAAGTAATTTTATAAAATCTAAATAGTTGTGTCATGTGAATAACAGATATGCCTTGCGATTTTTAATAGAAATGTCCATTTCCTTGATTGAGAATAATTGAATAAGCATTGTACAATGAAGTCATTGGTATTCGATACAACTCCAATCTACAAAAAGTAACGGATCATGAAATTGGAACACAATGTATGACTGGAAATAGTTTTAAAGTTTATTGTGACATCCATTCTATAAGTTTAGTAATAAAATAGGGGATTCTACTCTTGAAAATATCGACAATTTCTAAAGTTTATTTGATCCCTTAATTTCATTCAATTATTCAAGTTCTATGCTAATAAAATTGGATTTATCAAGTGCATTACGGTATTTGATTATTCTTTAATCTCTAGACCTATATTAGAACCAACTTGGAAGAACTATTCATATGCAAATACTAAATAGCAAGTTCTAATTTAGGAAATATAGACATCACTTGAATATGTAGTTTACACAATGATAGGGATTATATCATGAAAATAAAAAAGTAAAAAATATTCTGCCATTTGGCTAGAATAAAAATAATTCAATATTATAGATTTTATTTGATAGAATAAAATCAACCACATATGGATGCAGTAACTATCAACCTATATAGTAATAATTCAAAAGTAAGAATATACATTTAGTATTTAGGTTTTATTAGATGAAGTACACTTCAGAGACAATTAAAATCTAATTAGAAACTGATTTGGTAACCCTTTTGTTTAGTTTGTAATTATACGGTTACTAATATCTAATATTAGACATTTACAAGTTCAAAGACATAATAATAACTTTTTGTGGGAATACAATACTTATCTATTAAGAATTTTATACTAATATAATTTAGGAACCAATTTTGATTATAGGCAACGCAAAACTTAGATTAATTAGGTGCTAATTATTCAATGTATGAAAAGGGAACTAAATGCAAAGTAAGAATTGCATGATAAGAAGTATAGTGTTTTAAGCAAAACAGATATATGTAGGTCACATTTTCACCCATTTCCTACATATCTAATCAGTTTAATAATAATTGAAAAGATAGGTTCTACATTATAATTTTTTTTTATTATACCACACAGAAATCAAATTCTTTTGATATTCTGAACAACCAATTTCTTTGATTATTACAAAGTCTAGACAATAACATTAGAGGCAAAATAAATGGAATTGGCAGAGCGAAGTTGAAGATGTTGATAATATCTGTGAAAGATTTTGTTAATTCAAATTTTGATGGCTTTGGGGCTTTTTAAGTAATTTTAATCTCCTTTTTTTTCTTCTATAAGAGACTGTATCCAAAATAGAAAAAGATTTTAGAATTATTGTCTTAGAAGAGTCCCAAAGTTTTATAGGTGATAAGTCTTGCTAAATTTTTAAAGATAATTCTTACTATTATTTGACTTGATTCTTTATCCTAAATTTTTTTTTGACCTGTATACTTGTACAATTTCTAAAATTCATCAATCAAAAAAACTAATACCAAATAGAACTTTCTATTAGAAATCTTATTCTAATAGTAAAGTAATTATTAATATTAATAGTATATTTTAAACTTTTGATCTTTTAAAAGATGGATGGTATTTTTTTTGAATAAGAATTCATTTCAGTTTGGAAGGCAAATTAGAAAAGATTTTAAATTTGTAGAGTTGAATTGAGAATGTTTCAATTTTGGGGGCCACGTTGGGACATTTGTTTTAGATTTGAGCACTAAAGTGAGAGTCTTTCAACTTGGAAGACTATAGTGGAATTTTTTTTTTTTTTCAATTTAGGGGTCAAATAGAGACCTTTTTCAATTTAAAATGCCATATTATATTTTTGCTTAGTTTGATGGTATTTTACCTATTGTATTCCATTTAATGAGAAATTTTATTCAATAAAGAACTATTTTCTTTTAAGTTCATTTAATATTCATCTTATACACATTAAATCTATCCCAAAATTCTATGCATGATTAAATTTACTTCAATCAAACTTAATTCAAAACATGAAGCCTCAAAAAGTTAGTTTTATTTCTTGTATACCTTTTTAGGATTTTTTCTCTTTAAGGGTCCATAAGTATAACTGAAATATGTAAATTTATTTCCCAAGTAATTTTTATTTTTTGTTATTGCTTAATATTTAAAAACCATGCCAGCCAAAAAATTATTTCCACTAGTCTTTAATTTCTAAAACTCATTCCTAGTATTCTATTACATAAGAAAATTTATTTCAATCAAATTTATTTCCTAATATGAAGTTGTAAAAGTAGCTATAATTTTGTTTTTTTTTTTTTTAACTCTTTGAGGAGTATTTACATAAATAACCTAAATAATTATAAAAAAGGCATTCAAGTTTGGGGGCATAACAAAGTCATTAAATTTTATATAGTGAGTGCAACTTGGGAAAGAAATTTAACCTTTTGTAATTCCACTTAATGAGAAGTTTTATTCAATTAAGTTATTTTTTTTAATAACTTTATTTAATATTCATTTTTAATTTTTAAATCTATCCCAAAATTCTAGCATATGAGGAAATTTAATTCAATCAAACTTAAGTCTAAATATGAAGTCTATCCTTTTAAGACTTTTTTTTTTTTTTCTTTTTTATGTGTCCAAAAGTATAACTGAAATATGTTAATTTGTTTTTCAAGTAAATTTTATTTTGGATTACTGCTTGACTTCTAAAACTCATCCCAAAAGAATTATTTCCTAAAATCTTTAATTTCTAAAACTCATCCTAGTACTCTGCTACACAAGATAATTTACTTCAATCAAATTTATATACTAATATGAAGTTTTAAAAGTAGGTTTTATTTCTTCTTTTACTCTTTGAGAACTATTTACCTAAATAGCATAAACAATTATAAAAGAAAAAGAATTCGAGTTTGGGGAAATAATAAATTCATTAATTTTTATAGTAAGGATAACTTGGAAAATAAAATCTAAATCACTAAATCTGTTAAAGGGTCCAAAGTATAGCTAAAATATGTAACTTTATTTTTCAAGTATAATTTTATTTTTATTATTGCTTGATTTCTAAATCCCATCCCAAAAAAATTAATTCCTACTCTTTTTTATTTTCTAAAACTCATTCCTAATATTCTATTAATAAGGTAATTTACTTTAATCTAATTTATTTCCTAATATGAAGTCTTAAAAGTAGGTTTTATTTCTTTTTTTATTCTTTGAGAAGTATTTAAATAAATAACCAAAACAATTATAAAAAAATTCGAATTTGGAGACATAAGCTTTCTTGATCCTAATACATGTAGTAACTTTTTAGGTTTTTTGTTCAAATGAAGTGCAACGTATTTATGTTGATATGCGTACCAATTAAAAATTCAAACCACCACAAGTTAGCCAATAATAGACACTAAATTAGATTAGTTTCCATTTATCATGATGATGTAAATATGCTATGGATGATGGCTTCTAGAAAAAAAGGATATGGAATTGATCAAGTTGCGCTTAATTATTCTTTCGACTTTTCTTCCTTTCCTAAGAACAAAGTTCAACAATATTCATCAGACAACATTACTTAAATTGAATTAAGTAGAATATCTCACCTTTGTCTAATTCATCTTCTGTACCAACCTGTCTTATAGCCTAAAGTTTTACCTATAATTTATTGAACCTAACTTTAGCTCATTTAAAAGGTAGTATATTATGTTAGGCATAAAATCTAAGTGAATTTTAAGGTATCTTTGATATAAAAAAAAAAGATAATATGATAGCTACTTGAACATGACTTTTGTTGTATAATTGTGAAACACATTGTTATATTGTTACGTTGCTGATTCTCTTTACAATTTATGGTGGGGTGTCAATTTCTGACATGACATGATAGGGGTGTCAATTTCTGACACGACATGACAACTTGACATGAATGCAACAAGAAATTAGTGAGGTAAGGTTAGGCCTTAATGGGTTCGGGTTGTAAATGGGTCGACCTATTTATGACTCGCAAATAAATGGGTTAGGTTGAGTTCACATTCAGGTAGCCCGGGTATAACCCGTAAACTTATTGGCTATAAATTTTCATTGTGTATTGAGCTATAGCCTGCTCAGTTTTATATTCAATTTTGAAGCTTGGTAGGCTAGTATTTCAATCTTATATATGGTGACTTCATTATCTTTCTTATTTTGAATATAGGAATTATTAATATTGTACTTCCTAGACTAGGCATAAAGTAGCAATAAACAAATTAGTCATGCAACTATTTCATATGAGCAGACAAATAATTAAGTATCGTTGTGACTATTACAATTGCAAAGTAATAATCTATCATCCAGAATAGGTACAAGAATTACTGAACGGATTGAATAGTCACATTTTAACTCTTCTATTGAATAATAATTTAGTTAGCTACCACACATAGGAGTTATACTCGAAACTAGCAAATGAACATCACATACCAAATAGTAAATGTATTTCATCTATTCCTAACACACAAATTATCACTTAAGAAGCTAAAAGAATGAAAAAAAGGACCAATAAAAATTTATTTTGTAATGTTTATTTACTAATTCTGCAGTTATATGAATTTTCAAAATGGCTTGTGAAATATAAATGTAGGTTGAATACGATACAACACGACAATAAATGGGTTCAACATGACATGAATGTATTATTAGTTGGGTAGGAGGGCAGGGGTTTCTTGACCCAAACATGATTATCCGCGACACAATTGATAGCCCTAATTTATGGCCATTAGTGTGAATATATAAGTGAGTATGTTGATTTTGGTTGATTAGTTAGGTTATTACTTTTATTTATTTCCCTTTTTAAGCAAAAAGAAACAAAGAACAAACTGGTAGTATGGAGACCAATTTTCAAAATCATGTAATCTATAATATTCTTTCTAGCATGGAGATATTACAAATGCCTTTACATCTTCTGACAATCTTCCCTTGCCAATTTCATAAAAAAAAAAAAAAAAAAGTTACTTTGATGTCATTTGTTACTGAAGTTTCAAAAAAAAATAAAAAAAGTAATAATAAAAAATAAAAAAAAGTTTCAATAGTATTAACTTATAGATAAGAGTATTGATTACTACTGGGTTATCTTTACTATATAGGAATGGATACTCGAAATTAAATATAGATACTTAATTTTTGCCCCCTTTGTTGTAGTACGTGATGTTTATTGAGAAAAATTTTGTATATTTGGGACATTAGATGATTAATATTGACGGAGCAATTTAACATCATATATATCTTAGGAACTATTGTGGGAGTTTCTCATATCTTAGTTCTCATAACAAGAGGTAATGAAGTAAGGTATTAAATTATTTTTATCTAGGAAAATGATACTGCAAACTTAAAAGGAATTGTATGGTTCTATTCTCTATATTTTCGATGTTTTAGCTTGGTATTTGACTTTGATAAATTTGTGGGTAATTGATATAAATTAGGAAATCATATATTTTTGTGATTGTTGTGGTTAGTGGCATAGTGAATTTGTGGGAGAATTTATCACTAAGGAGACTAAATTCGACTACTATAAGTTTTGGATTTGGATATTAGAGAATGTTTTTAAATTTTTATACAATAGTTGTATTTTCGTTATAAATTGAGGAAAGTAACTTGGGTAAGTTTCGAGGACGAAACTTATTTTAAGGGGGATAGAATGTGAAAACCCAAATCGGTAGTCCACTATTTGATATTAATTAAACCTTAATAATAATAGTAGTCTTTAAGCTCACAAATTATTAGATTGGTATTCATAAGTAATTAAGTTTATAAAGGGACTAATCATTAAATACTATAAGTAAATATTTATTATATATAGTTAGGGTTAAAAGAGTATACGACATATTTTATATTGAGTTTTAGGGTTACGGCTGTATAAGCAAAAGAGGAGGAAGAAGGAAAAAGAAATTGATCGATCTCGACAACTCAAAGTGGAGGTAATAATATTCGATCTTGTTATTGGATTATTAAGAATGTGTTTATGGATGAAATTATAAAATTAACTCAATGGTGTTCATGGAATTCTATTTAGAATTCTTGACATGAGAATTATATTAAGCTCTCTTTTATTTGAGATATTCGTAATTATATTCATAATTGGAGGAAAAAAAAAGAAAAAAAAAAAAGAAAGATTGAAACGGAACTGTCTAGCAGCAACCATATTCCAGGGACCTTTAGTACGTTGGTTTGGCTGTGAGTTCACTACCAAATCAAGTTTTTGATTAGCAAAAAAAAAAAAAAAAAAAAAGGGGGAAACAGTCGCATGGCTAAAGCCATGCGAATTGCTGCTTGACCGAAGCCATGCTTAAAGCTATTGAAGGCATAGATGACTTATGGCAGTGTTATGTCATTGGAATAAAATAATTGATGGGCGGAGGATGTTGTTCTGACTATTTTACTAGACAAAGTATTGAAGGCATAGTAATAATCATCTCAATTATAGCCATGTCACTGTGATTCTTTGTTAAGAAAAAAAGACAAACTATAGATGATGTTGACTTATTGTTGGAAAGTAATATAAAAAGAAGAATGTAAATTTGTTGGAAAATCCGTCTGTTTGTAGTTGAACCAAAGAATTTAGGATACTTTTGCTTAGTTAATTATTTTTCTGAGAAAATTAGATTTTACTTCTAGTAGTCTTTGGATTTTGACTTAGGGCTTGATTATATATTATTTTTGAGTATTTTAAGAATTAGTTTTAGTTAAGAATTGAGTATGTTTTATTATTTTATAGGCCAAAAGTATGTTGTGGAACAAGTACTTGAGATAAGGTGCTTTATTTACTAGGGTATCAAGGCAAGGGGTTCTGACTCTCTTCCATATTTTCGAAAATTCTTTATAAAACTCTTATTTGGAAATTATATTTACATATTTAATCGGATCAAGTGTGGTTACTATTCTCGTTTGATTATATAAAATTATCGTATGGCAATTTGACTCGATAAATTATTTGTGTGATGCATGTCTAATATTTTGACTATTTATTTATTGTTTTGGCTCTTGGCTATCTTGGGTGGAATTGGTGGGAGATAGTTCCCAATACTCTATAGGAGTCTTTGTTATGGTCTTTTTTTCAACACTAGGGTTATAATAGTTGGACTTTGTTATGGTTATTTTCCTAGCGGGTTATAGTAGTTAAGATTGAATATCTACCTTGCCAATAAAGCCATAGAAAACTCATGAGGTTAATATTGATTATTGTATTGTGTTTGTACTTTTGTCTTGGATATTTAGTATTGAATTGTAATAATTTGAATTATTGATAATGCCACTTATTTGTATATGTACTTATACCTTACCACCTTAAAATGTTTGCGTATGTATGTGTATGCCTGTTACGATGTATTTGAAACAAGTTTTCAAAATATAGATATATATAACATAGTCGTTCCAGTGGAAGAAAACTCAAACTTTTTACTGAACAATGTGTATGTCACCCCATTATATAATATTTTTGCAAGTGTTCGTAATTTTCTTTAAGGCAACCCCAAAATATTAGAGATTTTGAACCTTGTGTCTTCGTGAGAAGGTGAGGCTACGGCGTGTTACGTCCTCTGTTTTGGGGTGTGACATATATAAACACACCTGACCATATTTCAATGTCTGAATTTTGATTGTAATTCAACACATAGATATACTTCATATAGTGCTGAAAAAGACAACCCTGTCTTTTATGCCTTATTTTCAAATGTGAGTTATGGAGAATAGGTAGAATTCATTATCAAACTTTGTGATTCGTTTCTATGTTATAGCCCTGCAAATTGACAACTTAGGCATGTGGGATATATTTTCAAAATCTTTTTTAGGGGTGGAAGAATTGTAGCATGCTTGAGCATTAAATGGATGAAGAAAATTGTTCTCCATTGTCGGAGAGTTAACTACTATAAATAGGTTGTATTTCTTCAGTTGTAATGCATCCTAAATCCAAGTATTAGTTTGAGGGTTCAATAATCAAATTGATGCTTGAACATTAAATGGAAGAAGAAAATTATTGTCCATTGTCAGAAAGTTCACTACTAGAAATAGGTTGTATTTCTTTTGTTGTATTGCATTCCAATTCCAAGTATTAGTTTGAGAGTTCAATATGGCAAGGGAAAGTTATTTATTTAAAGTTTTTAGTCGAGTGTTTAGTAGAATTTTAGAATTAAATCAAATAAAAAGTAGAAATTTGAGTTAACATAAGCGCTACTTTAATACTAATACAATCGTATTAAAGTAGAAATTTGTATTATCAATTGGATAAATTTCTCTATTATGAGAACTAGTCATATTTTGGCCCGATATCTAACGTATAGATCCTGTAAAATTTACACAATCGATAAGCAGTTCCAAATTCATCAAATTTGAAATGGAAAGACATTTCTACTGCTACTTTCTTGCACTTATTTTGGCGCAATATTGTTTCATTGTGACTTCCACAGCCATTAAAAACACAAACATAGCCTCTGATCAATCTACTCTTCTAGCCCTGAAAGCCCACGTAACTTCAGATATCAATTATTGTCAAAATACTGGACTTCAGATGCTACAACATCTTCTGTTGTTTGTGACTGGATCAGAGTCAAATGCAGCTCTAAACATCAAAGAGTGACTGCTTTAAACACATTTCAAGCATGAGTCTCACAGGCATCATTCCGCCAAAATTGGGAAACCTCTCCTTTCTTGTTTTCTCTCGACATTAGAAGCAACTATTTCCATGGAAATCTGCCTCAAGAGTTGTCGTGTTTACGCCGTCTAAGGCTCATCATATTAAGCTTTAACAACTTCGCTGGAGAGATTCCAATGTGGTTTGGTCACTTTCCTGAACTTCAAACCTTGGATTTATCTAATTACAGTTTTTCTGGACTAATTCCCGAACAGATTGGAAACCTCAATAACGTGACAATTCTGGTCTTCAACAGAATCAGCTGATTGGTCCATATACATTGTAAATCTTAACATCTCAACTTTGGAAATTGTTGGTTTCACATTCAATATTTAACTGGTACTGTTCTTGATAATATATGCCAGCATCTTCCAAATCTCAAAGGGATTTATCTCTCTGACAGTCAGATACATGGTCAAATCCATCAAGTTTATCTCAGTGTTCACAACTTGAGATAATTTGTTGAATGACAATGATAATTCCACAAGAGATTGGAAATCTTCGTAGCCTCACGAATTTCGGCATTGAATATAATCAAATTACAGGCTCTATACCAAAAGAAATTGGGAACCTGACTTGGCTTACCATTGTTGCTTCTTCTACGAACTTATTAACCAGTAGTTTCTTATGACTGCTCAATCAAATAGCGATTCATTTAAATCATGTTTTACAATCTAATAAAATTTTATTTCTTAGATCGCATTAAAAAAATTACACTTATCACATTCTGTGCATTATTTGATGGGTATAATACCAATAGAGATTTGCAACCTTCACAAACTCGAGGAACTTGACTTAGCATCAATGATTTAAATGGCTCTATACCAGCTTCCATTGTAAATTGTTCTAAATTGTCCTTTCTTTCCCTCGAATCAAACCAATTCACTGGCTCAATTCCCAAAAACATTGGGAATCTTGAACCCCTAGAACATCTAGATCTTTATGGCAACTATTTGACCAATGATCCGACATCCTCGGAGCTGGAGTTTCTTAATTCCTTGACAAAGTGTAAGTATTTAAAGACTTTACAGATATCGGAGAATCCACTCAATGGTTTTATTCCAGCCTCGGTCGGGAATCTTTCTACTACCCTGAACTATTTCTTCGCAGGAGCTTCAAATATCGAAGGCCCAATCCCGAGTGAAATTGGAAACTTGAGCAGTCTAATCGTGATTTCTCTATAAGTTAATCAGCTGACTGGAGTTATTCCAAGAACAATCCAAGACTTGTAGAGAAAACCTTCAAGTGCTGTATCTCACAAGAAACAAACTAAATGGTAGTCTAGATACCTTTTGTAGCATGCACACCCGGCAGAGTTGTATCCTGGCCAAAACCAAATTTCAGGCCTAATTCCAGATTGTTTTGCAAATATGACTTCTCTCAGGAGTCTTTACCTTGAATCCAACTTATTGTCTTCAACTATTCCTACAAGTTAGAGGAAACTAAGAGATCTCTTGCTTCTCGATCTAGCCTCAAACTCCTTAACTGGCTCATTGCCCCTCGAGATTGGATATTTGAAAGCTGAAATATTAATTAACATGCCAATGAATCAAATTTCAGGGGACATTTCCACGACAATAGGCGATTTATAGAGCCCGCAGAACCTTTCTTTAGCAGGCAACAGGTTAGAAGGATCATTCCGGAATCATTTGGAAACATGTTCAGCTTAATATTCCTAGGCTTGTCTAAAAACAGCTTCTCTGGTTTAATACCCAACTCATTGGAGAAACTTCGCAAGGGAATATTTGAATGCCCTTGGCGTTTCTTTTAACCATTTAAAGGGTGAAATTCCCTTTGATGGTCCTTTTAGAATCTTCACCAGTGAATCCTTCATTTTCAAAAATGCCCCAGCATGCCAGAGTGATCATCCAAAACACAAACCAATATCGAAAAAGGTGCTGCTATTTACATTTGTTCCACTGGGGATTTCCATTCTGGTTGTCTTTGGCATTAGTATTAATTCAATATCGATTGAAAGAAAAGTTTCCCAGTGCAACAGATTTGTTACCTGTCCTAGCAAAAGGAAGAGTACTTTCTTATTACGAACTTCTACCTGCAGCTAATGGTTATAGTGAAAGCAATTTACTTGGCTCTGGGAGTTTTGGATCGGTTTATAAAGCCATTCTGAATGATGGAATCTTTGTAGCTGTAAAAGTATTTAATTTGCAAGAAGGTGGACAGAAGAGTTTCGATGCAGAATGTGAGGCACTCCGCAGTCTTCGCCATCAAAATCTTGTGAAAGTGATCAGTAGTTGCACTAACTATGAATTTAAGGCCTTGGTTCTTGAATACATGTGCAATGGCAGTCCTGACAAATGGTTGTCTTCTCCTAACTACTTCTTGAACATTTTTCAAAAATTGGAAATAATGATAGATGTGGCAAATGCTTTGCAATATTTGCACCATGAATATTCGAGTCCTGTGATTCACCGTGACTTGAACACAGTTTATATCAAAGTTGCCGGTGTAAGCGATTTTGTAATATCAAAATTTACGAGCAACGAGGAAAGCACTGCATTCACTAAGACCTTAGCAATAATTGGTTATATGTCACCAGGTAATCTTTATATTGTGATTCTAGTTCATATATATATTTTTTTCATAGCTTTTCTAAGGAAAATGATTTTAAAAAGTGACATAAGATCACTGAGATAACAAAATTATATTAAATCACCAATCCCTGATTTTAGATATTTAGTCAGATTTCGTTCATTTTTTACAAATTTAGTGGCACGTTAGTAATATTTTGTCAATTTGTCATCTCTTTTATAGAAGTAAATTTTTTCCTAATGATTTCTTGGATTGTAATATCTCTTGTAGACTACGGATTGGAAGGACTAGTGTCAACAGCATGTGATGTCTATAGCTTTGGAATCCTACTGATGGAAGTCTTTACAAGGAGAAGGCCTAGTGATGAAATGTTTGATGGAAATCTAAGCTTGAAGAATTTGGGTAAATGATTCAATGCCTAATGCAATTCTTCAAGTTATAGACACAGATTTGTTGAAGCCTGACGAGGAACATTTCACTGAAAGGTTGGAGTGTTTATCATTAATCATGGGATTGGCATTAAATTGTGTTCAAGAATCTCCTAAGGAAAGGCTCGATATGAAAGTTGTGGTGGATACACTACAGAAGATCAAGCAAAAGATTTCTTGAATGTCATGGAGGTAAATAAATTAAGAATACATATTCTGTGGCATGTTTTTATTTACAAATAAATTAAGAAAAACTATAATGGATGAGTATTCCAATATTTACTGAAAAAAATGCAACTTAGGTTGTAGATTCGCCGTCATTGGTGGCTGGTTTCGAGGGAGCCTTCGCTTCTTTTGTCTTCAGATTTGCGCTCCAAATTTGAAGTACTATAATGTCACCTACATCTGTTTCTAAGGAGAATGTCTTTTTTATTTTTTTTTCTCTGTTTTAAATTGTTGTAATATAATTTCTCTGCTTCAATTCTTGGACAAATATTTTCTTATGGATGGTATACCATGTTTAATTATCTACTTAAAATTGTCTCATTTAACTGTTGCTTTTCTTTCTAACTAAATACATTATAATATAATTAGATTTCTGTCTCTTATACAAATCTAGATGCCGCTTATCATACACTGACATGTGAATATAATATTTATATCTATCACACATATATTTTTTTTTTCAATCTTTTAACATTGTTATTTAACACTTACTTTAAAATTATCCATATGTCAATATATTTTTGGTAGCATCGAATTGACATTGAGCAGTTAAGACAGATATTCGGTCCATTTTAGGGGTAAATTTATAAATTTTCTTAGTAGAGTTTTCTCACACTTAGAAGTTAATAGGGTTATTACTACACTTAGTATTATTTTGTTACCCTCTCACAAATCTCACATCTTCTTTATTCTCTTCCTCATACCCTCTTTGTTTTCCTCTAATCCTCCACCACCTCTTTGTTTCCCTTGTCGGGATGTAAGCTCGTTTGTTGGGATGTAAGCAAAAGCTTGTTTGTCGAATCAATATATATACATACATATATATATAGTTATATATATATATATGAGTATCTACAAATATAATAATATATTATTGTATTTGTGTACAAAATATTTTAACCATAATATTCGTAATTCTTAATAATTAAATATGTTAGTAATTGATAATATTATTTTTCTTGATACTTAAATATCTTTTCTTTGTATAATTGTGGTATTATGTATTTATACATTAATATAAGTGTAAAACTTATTAATGTAACACCTTTATTTCAATAACTAATTACATGAATTACTAATTTCCCTTTTAATACATATAAATACTAGAGTTAAGTAGTTATTGAAATATCTATATATAATATATCTATACATACATGTTTTTATGTTCATATACTAACATTTGTATAACTTATAATTGTAATAAAAATATTTTTTACATAACGTCTAATTTATATACTTATACAGTTATACTACATAACTTATTACTATAATATTTTCAATATCAACAAGTATATATAGATAGAGTTATATAATCATATGTATATATTCTTAACTCTTATACTTATAAGATATAACTTAAAATTTGTAACTTGTGTTTATATACATATACATATATATATAGAGAGAGAGACAGAAAGAGAGAGAGTTTGTTTACATACAAAAATATGTGCGTGTAAATTTGTACATATAACCTATTTGAAACTTGTATATATAATATATTATGAATTATTTTTTTTAACACACATTATATAAAGATGATAATATGGATGATAATGTGAAAATTAGAATCATTAAAAAAAATTAAGATACTTGATAATGATATGCATAAATATAATATAAGAATTAACCAAACACCACTTATGAAGCTTGCTTCTGTTGAATGATACAATAATTTAGTTATGTATTTTTTTAATTATTTAAGAACTTGTATTTTGAATTTGTGGAACTTGTATTATCTTGTATTTCTATAATACGATATTTTAAAATTGTGGAATGATATGAAATTTGTGGGATAATGTACTAAATTTTGGAATTAGAATATGGAATGGAAAAAGATTAAATGTTCAACTTATTCGACTTGTTCGACTTACCGGTCGAACAAGTCGAATTTAATCAACTCCACTATAATCAATTTTGGATTCATATGACTTGATTTTGACTTTGAGATTTTCAAGTCAAAGTCAAACAAATCAAGTTTATACAAGTCGATGTGTCGAACACTTTCTGAATGTATACTGTAAAACAAAGTAGGGTAGAGGGTAATTACATTTTACTCCCATAAATTTAAAAAAAAAAAACTACAATTTGCCTCTACTTACACTATTAATCCTTGTGCACTTCTAACAATGTCAAGAAAAGTCGATTATGTGATTGATATGCCCTTGTCATTATTTTTTGAATTTTCAAGCATTTTTATTTTCAGTACTGGCTTGATAACTATCAAAAATTAAGAAAAATAAAATATAAATAAATGGATATCTTTGTCTTCTAGAGTGAAAATTATGTGACAAACCTAACTCAAATTATATTCCACATTATAATTTTTACACATTTAACCCAAAATATAAAATAAATAAAATATCAAGTTACAACCTAAAATTAAAAAACTTTTATGAAATTCTATTGTTACACAAAACCCTTACAGAAAAACTTCAAACAAAAAATGCTATCGAAGACCTACTTTGAGAAGCATTCTACCACTATGAAAAATACTACAATTCAAAATAATATCAAATCAACTACAAAAATTGCAAAAAAAAAACTCCATAAATTATGAGAATTTGACTAAAAAATATGGATATGGATTATATTGATATATTTTTTATACTTAATTTTACATAATATATTTTTTATAATTATCATACCACTATCAAAAGTTGAAAACAAAAAAAATCAAAAAATAGTGATAAGGGAAATTTTAGTCATTTAATTGACTTTTGTTAGTGGTGTTAGAAATATTAACTGATGAATAGTGTAAATGAGGTAAAGTGTAATTTTTTAGTTTAGGGGGAAAGTGTAATTATCCCTATACTTTAGGGGGCAAAGTGTTACCCTTCTCCTTATTATTTATTATATCTTCTTTAGAATTTGGAATGGCTACTGAAAGTTTTGGACCCCAGTCTCCACAATTTCTTTTCCACAAATGTAGAAATTGACGTAAGTCACCCAATTTATTGCAACTTTTTATACAGCAAACACCTCCAACCTCACCACCGTCCCTTCCCCTTCCATTCCTTCCCCCTTATGTGATTCTGATGCCCTCCTTTCCGAAAAGAAAAAAATAACAAAAAAAGGAAAAAAAATTTAATCTACTATTCTAGCCAAAAACTACTTAGCGCTTATGTCAAACAATGGTCATAGAATGAATCCAAAGGGAGTACCGTAGAACTAAGCAGTTTGTTTTTCATTCTTTTCAAATTATATTTGATCAAATAGAGAGTACATCAATCCTGCCAAAACTAAGAAGCATGTTATACCCCATAGGACCAAATATTAACCTTCTTTACCAACAACCATCAGCATTAGCTAACCACTTTTTGTTGCAAACCCTACTAGAATGCCGGAGGGATTTTTTGGCTCGGAATCAAAATCCATTATTAGGTTATCCCATAACCTTAAGTCCTCGTGGTCTCTACAAACAAAATTATGTGATAACGGATCAAATCTCTGTAAATCTTCCATTACAAAACTTAATAAACTATGTTTAATAAGAAATGTCACAAATGAAATTTAGCATACATTTTTGGGAAAACTATTCTATTAGTCCTTCACATTATCCATTTGTATTTATTTAGTCCCTCACTTTTAAAATGATGATTTTTAGTCCCTTACATTACCCATTTGTATTTATTTAGTCCCTCACTTTTAAAATGATGATTTTTAGTCCCTCACAAATGTAAAATGTCGAATTTCGGTACCTAGACTAAATCCCGAGCACTTTTTGGTCTGAATTAATCGTGTGTTGTTCACATGACATATTTTTTGAGTAAAATTTAGGAACTCGTTTTTCCTTTCCAACACAAAACTCGAGCATCGGATTGGATTATAAATTTTGGAAAAAAAAATACCACAAGTCAGATATTGAAATAATCTTAAATACAAACAGATAATTGCTAATTAAGTACTTACTTCATATCCTTCGCACTCATAAAATATTCTACTCAGATGAATTTATAAATTTGTCCTCGAAAAATATGTCATGTGAACAATACATGACAAATTCAGTCAAAAAATACTCAAGATTTGATTCAAGGACCAAAATTCAACGTTTTATATATGTGAGATACATGACAAATTTAGGCCAAAATACTTGGGATTTGATTCAATGACTAAAATTCAACGTTTTACATTTGTCAGGGACTAAAAATTATCATTTTAAAAGTGAAGGACTAAATTATACAAATGTGTAATGTAAAGGAATAAAAATTATAATTTTAAAAGTGAGGGACTAAATAAATACAAATGCATAATGTGAAAGACTAATATAGTGGTTTTCCCTACATTTTTTGGACGCCTTTTTCTCTCTAACCTTGTATCATTCTAGTGGAAGATCACATAGGCGCCCCTGAACTTAAAATTAAAATTTAATAACATTTTGTTAAAATTTCGACTAACTTTTCTTTTCTGATTGGGAGAAAGTGTCCTCCAATTCTAAGCTGTCATTTTCATTTTCTCAAGTATTATTAGATTTAGCTTATAAGCTAACATTAATCAATCTTCAATCTGAAATTGCAAACATGAGATAAACTAATACTAGAACTAAGATCACAGTTTTTTAATCAAATAAATAAGTATAATTACAATTCTTAAGAGTTGAGAGAATGCAATTATCAATATACAAAAATTAAATATAAGTCTACTAATTTAACTAAACCTAAATGAAAACTTGATTTCATTTTATTTTCTTCTGGAGAAACTGAGCATTGAATGCAAAGTTATAAACTTCACTAAATCTATCAAGTATTTATTTCTTTATTTGTGCTTTGGTTTGTGACAAGTAAGACTTATATTGAGTTTATGGCAACAAATTACACTAACTATTACTAAAACTCTACATTCTTTAACCTTCTGGATACAATGACGTGTTTAAATTATTTTACGCTTCTTTTCACTTTCCGGTATGTATATGAAATTACTTTCTCACTTCCCTTTTTTGTTAAATTTGGATTTTATCATTTTGTTTTCTAGTTCAATTTTTCTTTCTCATTAATGTAATAATTATAAATCAATTGAAACTTTAATCTTTTATAGAAAATATTTTATTGTATTTATACTTATTAAATACTCTGATATGTGTACAAAATGTATCAACATAATTTTTCAATTTTCAATTTTCAATTTTCTGGCTAACTGTATAAGAGGTTGTTACAATTTATAAATAATCTCATGAATGCATACAAATTATCATTCTCAACTTTTACTAACAACAACTAATTTCTTTGAATTGTTTGAATTTTATTGTTAGGAATTAAATAATAACGCATATTTGGAGATATTAACTGTTTAATTTTTTAGTCTACTTAATTTTCCACTTATATACTTAATGTTTAACTGTCACGCTGCTCTCCGAGGATACCATGATCGTCACAAAAGGAAATATTGAGAGCCGAGGCATAGCACTTTCCCCACAAGATTGGTAGAAACTAGGCAGCCCCCTCCAAGCAAAATAAAATTGAAGAGGATCCGATCCTCAAAGAGGCTTGATTGCCTTGCTTAAGCAAAACATTATTCCTTGGACTTTGGAAGGGCTGACTCAAATTAAATGGCTAAGGTAAACATAAGGAACCAAGCTTAATCCTTTTGCCTCAGCTCGGAAAGGTCTAAACAAGGCCTAAGTTCAGAATGAAAGGGAGTCTTAGACAATTTTTTATGTTGGAATTCTTAAGTCTTGAAAGTTTGTTACCTACTTATATCATAAAACTTTTATTTTAAATGTAGGAAATAAAGAAATTGAAAGACAGGTATAAGGCTGGAAGAAAGGAAAAGCCGAGGCTCTTATTGACAAGAAAAAGTTCTCAAAAGTTTGGGAATTTCATTAAAAAATCCTAGCTATTACAAAAGGAGTTCCTAACTATTACAACAAAATTATATCAGCCTGAGCAGCGGAAGTGGAAGGCTAGGCAGTGAAAGTGGAAGCTTGGTTCGTAGGCTCGGACTTTGCTTCAGGGTTCGGGCCTTGAATCAGCAGAGTCATTCCAGAAGTTCCGCGAATCGGAGCGGGGGTTTTGAATTGAGCCTCTAGACCATTGATGACCTCCTCGGTGACGAAAGCATCGTATGGCAGCCCCTCTGATACAAATCAGAGTTCTTCACCAAGTGGCCATAGGCTAGTGTGAACCCCATGGAGAAGACTTTTTTTGTAAACTCCTTCAACATCTCGTCCGCTTCGACTGAGGCCATGAATTGATTGCTGCCTTCGATCCGCAGCTCCACCTCCCGAGAAGCGAACTTTGCCTCAGCCAGTTGAGCTTCTTCTTGGATTTGAAGAACCTTTTGCTCCAGATCTACGATCTTCTTGTCATGATTGCCAATATCCACTGCAAGGATCTTCTTCTCTAGCTCGGCTGCCGAAGCTTGTCCCTCACCTCGGTCAGCTAGGCCTTCCACTTGTCGTACTTTATGCCCGCCTTGATATTACATTTCATCTCGTTAGCATCAACACATTCCCTTCTTCAGTGCTTGATTCATGCTGATTTTGCGTGAGCCAGCTCTTGCTTCATGGAATTGACAGTAGAGTTGATTGAAGGAAGACTCCCGATCTGCGATGGAGGTCAAAATTGTGATGGCCTGCAAAAAAAGGCCAAGTGATTAGTTGTATAAGTTGAAGTACGAGGTGCAAAAAGTTAGAATTTCACAAAGGGTTAGTTAAACTTACGTTCATCAAGCTGACGTGAAACTCGTCCAGCCTCTGTTGAGAGGTGAGCCTTTTAACATAGGCTACATCCTGAGGCAATGCCACTATTTTGGCCTGTTCCCGAGCCATCTTCGGGAATTGTGCCCGATCATTTATGTAGATCGGTGGGGTGGGTCGGAGATCAGAGCTCCCCAAGGTGAGAACAACCGAAAGAGGGTCAACACTCTAGTCGACCCCAGGGCATGTCCTGCGACCCTGCGGATTTCCTCTCCTCCTCGAGAGTGTATTGTCTATCACCTGAAAAAAGGTAAAGCGTTAGCTCTTGTGACAGTGAAGAAGGAATAAGGAGTGGGAATCGAATGAGATTCGGCGTCCCTTCCCATATGAGGTGATAAGTTGCTTTGATAAAGGGACGTTTCTAGAACCTGTCCCTGGGGTTCGGACCCTCGCTATTGGAACGGAGGGCCTCGGGGGAGATGACGTGGAGGAGAGGGTCATGGTTGAACAAGGACCCTCCCTGAGGCCAGTAGCCTCCCTAGTCCTTTTCCTCGTAACCCGAGTCGGCTCGGGTTTGGTGGGCTGAAGGGCCAGAGTTACCTCCTCGGCTGGTCTCTCGGGAGAGCTGCTGGCCTCGATTTGATTCAGAGGTGCTGAGGTTGAGGGTATAGCCTCGGCACTCCCCGATGGCGTGTTGATGGTGGCGGATGAGAATCCGTTCGTTGATGAATAGGGCTGGTTTGAAGTGCCCGCACCAGTGGCAGGTGTGGTAGACACCAACCCCCCTGAGGAATGCTCTGAGCTCTGCATAAGATGAAAGGTCAAGAAAAAATAATTATAATAATAATAATTTAAAAGAAGAAGTAAAAAAAAAAAGTGAAAGTGAGAAAATGATGATGATCTTGTTGATGGTCGTAGCTCAGAGGATGTCGTGGGTAAGAAACAGTCCTGCCCAGGCAAGAATGTTGGTTGTTGAAGTTTATTCGGAGGTTGGATTCGACGAGCCTCCGGGCATGGATGGAGTCCGGGAGAGAGGCGTTTTTGGTTTTTAGGTCCTCTTTGATGAGGTCTACGGACCCTGGGGCATTGGAGGGTCGAGGTATCGGATATACAAATCTAGACTTTTTCCAGTCATGAATGGATGAGGGGTTACCCGAAGTGAGCTGTTTGTATAAGGTTCGGGGAGAGATGTAAAAGAATCCCTTTGTAGGGGATATAATTTCAGCATCATCCTAAAGGTGTCCAATGAGTTGAGAAAGATGTCGTATAATCTACATAGAAAGTTGACAACGGCAATGTGTATAAGTGCGTTTGGGGTAAGCTGGGATATGCTGATATCCCAGTGGTTGGATAGGTTGACGAGGAGATTATGCGCTATTGGGAGCCTCAGCCCTGTCTCGAGTTGTTCCTAGTAGACTGTTAAGTAACCAGGAGGAGGCAGGCCTCGGTCCTCAGGGGCCGGGAGTGTGATGCTCACATTCTTGGGAAAGTGGCATCTATCCCTAAGGAATTTGATATCCTCGGGGTCGAGAGAGTTTGATTCATTTTGTGTTTGGAGGTTAGGGTGGTCGTTTTGTGGAGATTTGGTAAAGAGAGGATCGGGGGAAAAATTTAATGGCACTGCTGCCAGAAGGGCTTCGTCGAAAGGATTTAGCATCCTGTCAACGGCGTTTACAAGGGAAGGGGGAACAGGTGTGCTAATGAGAGAGGTGGGAGTGAACGTACCGGCCACGGTCTTCTGTTTTGAAGGAGTATGGAAATTTTTGGGGGAACTCCTAGTGGTGTACGATGGTGGAGTAGAGCAACGGTTGGAAGTCAGTGACGGTAGAACGGCAGAGGACGGAGGAAAGGGGAACTGGAGGATGAGAGTGAAGGGAAGAGAGTGTGTGAGTCTTTGGGGGAATAAACGAGTGAGAAGTAGTAAGGGGCAAAGGAAGGTAGTAATAGTTGGGGGAAATGGAGTAAAGTGAGTAAGGGAAAGAAAATAAATTTGGGAGATGTGGGGGTATAAAGAGATGGGTTTTCTTCCAGAAAATCTATGGTTTTCATGGAAAAAATTGAACGTTTTGAAATGAAAACAAGGCGTTTAGGCGGAAAAACCGAGGTGTTATGGCTTGATAAACGAGATATGGTGTGAAAAATGAGACGTGTTGTGGGCTTTACGGCTCGTAAAATAAGGTGTTTTGCAGCAAAATCGGAGCAAATAATACAGTGCAATAAATGGGAATTCAGTGCATGGGGACTCAACGAAAACGTCACCCATGTGTTAATGTTTTGCAGTTACGTCTCGCCGAGGATCCCAAGGGTTGTTACGACCTCGGATCGGCAAGTGCAGGTACTAAAGTGCTCCGAAGTGTTGCGCCTCAGCTCGGTATAAGAGTCTTGATTGTCGTCGTCAGGGAACAGACTGTGAGCAGTCGTTTTCAGCTCGCCCCCTGCCGCGAGGCTCGGCACCAAGCGAGGGGACTATTGATGATGTTGATTAGTAACACATAGCATCTTCCCTAGATTGTTCTAGAGGTGCCTACGTGGCAGCTTCATTAAGGGCAATTATGTAATTCAGCTTCAGCTGGACTAGCATAGAGATAGCCTTGTGCCTTCTTATGTAAATCTATAAATAAGGGGTTTGGATGCTATTAAAAAGGGTCTGAAACTCAGATAATAAAATACACTCTTACTATTCAGTCCTTCCACTCTCTCTCTCCTCTTAGAATCTAATTCTACCTTCTTCAATGGTTAAGAAGAATTTTAGCAGATCTCTGTCAAGAACAAAACGAAGCAACAGACATTCTATTGTGACAACAGAGCAGCTATTACTATGTCCAAGAATCTAGTTTAACATGCGAGAACAAAGTATATCAATATTCGAGTTCATTTTATCTGTGACCTTGTGGCAGATGGATTGATTAGGTTGCAGTACTGCAATAGTTAAATGAATAAGTAGCTGATATCTTCACAAAATCTTTGCTGCGTGACAAGCATGTCTAGTTAAGAAATCAACTTGGAGTGTGCAATTTTGAATCAAGGGAAAGTGTTGAGTAATTGATTCAAAATTTGCGATTGCCTTTACTATCACAGATTGACTTGGTCCAAAGTTTGTTTTGGTTTTCCCTTTATTTTTGATTTATTCTTGAAGGCACGTTCTTGGCTGTGCCATATTTTTCTCTTAGAAGTTGGTGATATTTTTCTAGTCTTGTAAGCCTATTTAAGGCAAGTTTCAGTCCAAGAATAAAGTAATAAGGAGTTTTCAGTATTTTGCCCACTACATGTTTGTTTAAATTCCTCTAAGAATTATTCTCTTATTTTTGCTCTATACCAGATTTTGTTTTTGCATCATTAAGGAGTACTTTAGTGTTTCTAAAGTTCTCCAACAAATATATCTTATTTTTCTAAATTATTTTCCTACAATCCATGATTTCCATTTCCTCTGTAAATAACTATAGTCAAATATCACCAAATATCACCAGTCACCAAATATTCACAAGAAAACTCAAATGAAAACTAATATTTACATTGGAATTGAGAACCCACTTAGTTGGATTTTCTCTATAAAAATTGCCTCGTTCTCCAAAAACCCTAGTTCTTGAAATAGTACTCTGTTGTTATCAGTGTGACAATATATTTCCTTTTTAAACAATAACTACTCTTAATTATTGCAACTTAGTCCCTTTCTCTTTGTCAAATAATTAACTAACCCCAAATAAAATGGGCCTATACGAGTATCTGGACTTCAATATTAGTAGTGTGTTAAAAAAATTCGGGTTTCACATTAACTAAGTCAAATAATTTTTTGTAGTTCGCATGAGTTTAGAGAAATATTTGCTTTTATGTGATCTTTATACATTTCCTTTAGATATACTTTATTATAAACATAAGATATATGTTTAGTTTAATAATTCAAATAATTTCATAGTACAACAAAAATAGGATTCAACGACTTGCCGGAAATATTGCTACTAAAGATCAAATATGGTGGGCAAAAGAATTTGCAACCAAAAAAGGCTTGTCACAAAGTAGCCCACGTAGCTTCGTTGCTAAAAGTATTAGCGTCCAAAAATCAGTTGATTGCTAAAAGTTCCACAAATAGCAAACACGACTTTATGCTGTCGCTAATTTTGACAGTAACAATGACTATTATTTGGAAGTAAAAAGTTGAATATCATAGTCACTAAGTTGTAATTTGGTAGCTATACCTAGGTTTTTGTTACTTATTTGGCGACCACATGGCAAGCTTGGTCGGTAAAGCAAAATGCTACAGCAACTAGAATTGTTGTACCACGCCAAGGATTTAATGTGACTACGAATTTTAATATTTAAAAGTACATAAAATTAGTCGCCAGTATGACAATTGACTAGGCCTCATATTTTGCAATTTATGTTGATAATATGGAACTTTTATGGATCAAAATAAAATATTATGGCTATTGCAACCATCATATGGCGAAGAAAAACCATGTATTTATAAATTTACAATCTAAATACATTAGTGTCAGTTTCCTTATACTTTACACCACATCTGTCTTTACATAAAACCCTATTCTCATCTTCCACCAGTATCAAACACTGGCTTGTCCAAGTGGGTGTTGCAGAACCTTTACCCTTAATTAGGTACTACCCTAATTCCCTTTCTGCTCCCTAAAATCATATTTTTTTTCTTCCCATTTCCTTCATTGTCCGGATGAGGCTCTTGGTTTCCATTCGTTATTGGAGCATATCCAGAATTTCTTTGACTCTATATTTGTCTAGTAAGTCCTCTAGTAGTTGGCACTATTTGTATCTTAGACAGCACCTTGAGTTGTATTTTTGGGTGAATGTCTCATTGGATTAGCTTCCTGAATAAGAGTCGAGGCAAATTGAGAAATAGGAAAAACTTCCCAACTAATTCCATATCCCGCATCCATAAAATCCATAAATACTGAATGAATAGCAAATTTTGTACAATCAAAATAAATGTTGAACACTCTAAATATTATCCAACAAAAGATACAAAATAACATTAGGATTTTTAATTTGTCAGTAAATAGACCATAAGTACTGAAGTAACAAGAATAAATTAGCAATAACATGGCATAAGCAAATCCAAAATTCTTTTTTTCCTTACCAAAAGCGAAAAACAGACTTTTGCAGTCGTCAATACACTAATCATGTGTTATTCACCAGGACACCAACTACATGAAGGTAGTCTTATTAATCAGAATTCATTACCTGACCATAACAAACAAAAAGTTTAAAAGAAATCAGACATAAACTTTGAAACAACCAAAAAAAAAAAAAAAAAAACTAGTAATATCAATAACCCAAAGGCCATAACTCTTCTTGTTTAATCCATCTTCCCAATGAGATATTCTTTTAAACTCCATGATCCAGATAAAACTATATAATATCAAGGTTAGCTAAATCGTTAGACAAGAAACTAATTAGTCCACTCAAGGGTATCTAAATAATTAAAATATAAAATCCACCCATTGAATAAGGCAATTTAAATAGTAAAAGTTGAACTTCAGTAACAATCACTACCTTGCAGGAAAATCTAAAGATTTACATAGTTTCAACGTGAAAATAAAACCACTTATAGAAGCAGATTAAACTTAATTATATAAAAGCAGTAAAATCCTTATAAAGCAGACCCATAGTAAAGATCAGATATTTGACATAAAAACAGTCGCAATAAAAATAGATTTCCGAAAATAATCACAAAATTCGAAAAGCCAAATTCCACATACCAACAAATTTGCTAAAAAATTGTCTATGTATGATTTGGATAGGAAACATGATTTTAAAGAAAAATACCATAGATCAGGAACGCTAGTGGAGTTGCAAAACGGATTACAGAATTTCTCCTACATTTGTGAGTTGTGATTTTTATGAAATCTCTATATAAAAAATATTTAGTTAGATTCGATATTTGACTGTATATTATACAACCCTACCTATATACAACAGCATAGAAGAAGGGTGAGTTTTCATTATAGAATAATTATGCGATTTGTTATTAATTATAGATGAGACGAGGTAAGGCCAGTTTCGTTTTTTCCTCCTTAACCTGTCAAAAATTTTTGAATTTCCATAAAAATTTCATATCGGCTAAAATTGGCCTGCCTTTTCTTTTTTCTTCACTAAAATTGTTTTTCCTTATATATATATAGAGAGAGGCGAAGAGAGAGAAAATATTTAAGTAGATTTGGCATTTGGCCTCACTCTTAAATTCTGTAGTATAGATTGAATGATATGAAATAAATGATATAAGTAGGATTTCATAAGATTTTATTATAACAATAAGATCCACAGGTAGAGTATAAGATTAGGATTATCTACATATTTTCCATAGATAAACATGGGTCGAATCCAGGGCTAGCATATCCAAGTCGGATCCAATTAGTATAGTCGGTTTCGATACAGATTTGGATCGAAATATCCTCCAAACCTATAAAAGTAGATCATGTTTGGATCTCCCAGATCTTATCAGATCTACATTCGAATTCCCAGTTTTGATATTTTTTATTACTTCGAAATTTTTATACAAAATTTTTATCTTCTTACAAATTTTTTTTTTTTGAAATTATAACAAATATTTTCTTCATAATTAGGCTGTGTATGTGGTCTCTTATGGACTACAAATTGTGCATCGTAATTTATATTTATATATTAAATATTTTAATTGAATCCTGGTCATGATTTATTGAACAACAAGATCCATATCCCATTTACTTATTAAATAGCTAAACGGATTTAGATACGTAGAATTACCATAGATTCGAACCTTGATAAACAGAACATATGAGACAAGTCGAATCTGGGTCTAGATCTAACTCACTGACAACTTTTTTTTTTTTTTAAAAAAAAAAGGGATCTAGGGTAGATTTTCACTTACCCTCCTTGGTGACTCAAATCTATGATTTAGATGACAGAAAAAATATAGTCTTACTGTTTGGATTACACTTCATTGTCTTGACAACCCTTATAGACAATGATTACCTTATGTTGAAATTTATAGATTTTATAAATTAATTGATATGAATGATAAATTACTAAAAGAAAATATATATTAAGTTGTGAATTTAAATTTACACAATTAGATAATTGCTATTTTTTAATTTTTAATATAATTAAATTTTATGTTAAACCAATGGTTTAAATTTTAATTTACAATTTTTAGTATCTTCTATTTAATATTAGTGGTCAATACTATGCGTGCAAGTTCAATTGGATTCTAGACTTAGTCACTTTTCGAGTTAAATTTCATATTGCTATTTAAAAATAATTTGTTATAACTTTGTGACATTAATTATCTTTTGCACTAAATAATTTTTCATATTACTTTGTAAAAATATTTATTACTGTAATTTTGACATATCTACCATAGATTAATGATAAGGTAATAATGACCAAATTTGACTGGTATATTTGTGGTTCAAGATTTGATAAATTCTATTCTCTTTATTCATTGGTTGGCATTCTTTTACAGATTTCTTGATAGTGACCAGTTACAAATCATCATCCTCTAACTCATTCTTGTTATCAGATGCTAGAGAATTTAAAGTACTAGATGGTATTTTAACTCATTCTTTTAGATATTTGTATTCAAGTTTGTGTGTAATACCTAAAGATACAAGTTGTTTGTGCCTTTGATTGCTGTAGCCTCTACTGAATCAAGTATAATTCACGTGTGTGCAATTTAAAAAGAAATACGACTTAAAATATGAATAAAAAAAGAAGATGAGGCAAAATATGAGTTGGAAAGTTATATCATGGTGCTAGTGCAGTAATAGAAAGTTTTGTATGACAGCATTAGTGGATATTCCGTGTTCTAAATCTTGGTCACTAACTTTATTGAAATACGACGTAGTTTTACATAAAACTTTAGCCATTAAATTTCTTGCTCGGCAAAAATTTTCTTTTTAAAATAAAATTTAAAACAAATTTCTAAACCTTTGGCTACCATTTTTAGTTGTCGCTAAAAGCTATAGTTTCTTGCGGCAAAATCTTGGTTGCTAAAAATAATAAATGGTCACCCCAAAACTGTTAGTTTTGTTAACGGAATTAGATTTAAATTGAAGTGGAAAAAATTAGACCATTTGGGGTGTAAAATGTCCCGAAAAAAATATAGAATACAAAGTAAGAATCATATGCAAATTTAAAGGTCCAAAGTGGAGTTAAGCCTAATTAGTTTGGACCAACAAGAGTCAATGGAGTCTCACATTTTTAGAAATTAAGGAGACATGTTTGCGAGATGTTCATTGGCCAAAATAAAAATTACATTGTTCCATGTCGGCATTTACACATATTTTGCTGTATGTGCTAATGCAGTTTTGATTACAGTCCACACAAAAAAGTATTTTACAACTTGGTGGAAAATAAAGCTTATCTTATAGTAATATATAGAATATTGAAAAATGTTGGCAGGTGTGATTCCTCCATAGATGGGCAATCTCCATAACCTCAAGAGGTTCTTTATTCAAAATAACCAAATCACAGGTTCAATACCAAGAGAAATTAGGAATTTCTGACAATACTTAGCATATTTGCTTTTGTCGACAACTCTTTAGCAGGTGTACAATTATTAAACAAAATCTGCTAAATCATATCCAATTTAGAAATAATACTGTACTTTTATTTCAAAATATTCATTATGTTATATACACAAATATATATGATAGGTGACTTACCACAAGAAATTGGCAACTTGGTCAATCTTGTTGGAGTTATTCCATTTCCAATAAAATATTTACAAAACCTCCAAATGTTGTATCTCACACAAAACAAGCTAAGCAGCATTCTAGACTTCTGTGACAGTACTTCATCTAGACAGCAATAGATTAATTTCCTGTGTCCCAAGGGCTTGGGAACTCATAGATCTCCTGCAGCTCAACCTGTCCTCGAACTTTTTGATTGGATTTTTGCCTCGTCAGAGATTGTAAACTTGAAGTCGGCAATAGTAATGGACATGTCCAGGAATCGAATTTCAGGTGAAATTCCAAGCACATTGGGAGGTTTAACCAATCGGCTCAAAACCTTTCTTTGGCACACAACAAATTACAAGGATCGATTCCCGAATCGTTTGGACACATGGTAAGCTTAATATCCCTCGATTTGTCGCATAACAATCTCTCTGGTTCAATCCCCAAGTCACTGGAGGACATTAAATGTTTGAAACGCTTCAATGTTTCGTTTAATCATTTAAGTGGTGAAATAGAATCCTATTATGTTCTTTATGTACAGTGTAACTATGTCTTTTGCGGAGATCCTGAGAATCATGTCCCCCGATGCCAGCCTGATTCGGTTCACAGATCAAATCTGAAAAAGGTGCTTCGAATCACATTTATCATACTTGGGAGTACAGCTACCGTGGTTGCCTCGGCATTGGCATTAGTATTCTCAAGACTACACGAGGAAAAAGGGAACTGGAACGAGTTCCATACTAGTGCCGACCAAAGGAAGGGTTTCGTACTACGAACTTATGGGTGATGGACCTAAATCAAAGATATTAATCAAAATAAAATAACAATGAAGAAGACAATGAAATTGGGCAAAAATATTGTATTCTAATGCGGCCACGGCTTTTATTTCTAGAAAACAGAGAATGGCAACAGCAAAAAAAAAAAAAAGAAAAAAAAAAGGCAGAGACTCACAATATATATATATAACATATATATATGCCCTATTCGGCTTTGATGACTAGTACTACTAATTCAAAGTAATCCTATGTGGTGGCAACAACTAAAACAAACATTACAACTTATCTCGGGAACAAATAGTAAGAAGCCACATGAACACCACTAAGTAATCCACCTATTAAATAATATAAAAAGAACACTATACACTAATATAATTAACCAAATATAATAGCTTGGTTTAATATTTTACTATATAGCCTTTCTTACATCAAATTCTTCATCTAATTTAAAAATGCCTAACATCTTCTTCAATTTCTAGAAAATCTCTGACTTAAATACTTTAATATAAATGTTTGCCACTTGTTCCTCAATTTTATAATAATCAACTTCAATCTCTTTGTCTCAAACCAAACCACGTATAAAGTGGTATTTGATGTCAATGTGCTTACTACAGACAAAAAAATCTAAATTTTTGGATAACACAATTGCCGATTTACTATCAAAATAAATTTTTGTTAGACCATCCTGCTTCTGTTGTAAAATACCAATCATATGACGCAGCTACAATATTTGAGTAGCACTATTAGCTGCTGCAATATACTTCATCTCTGTGGTAGATAATGCTATCACCTGTTATTTTTTTGAACTCCATGAAAAACACACTAGAACCAGTAAAAACTGCATACTCTGAAGTACTCTTGCTCTCAATTGTATCACCAGCTCAATTACTGTCTGTATAGCCAATTAACTAAATTGGATCACTGCATGAATAAAAATTACCATCTCTTTGAGTATCTTTAATGTACTTCAAGATCTTCTTTGCTGCCTCAAGTGTGACTGACGTGAAATTTCCATGAACCTAATTATCAACCTAACACAAAAATAGATATCTAGTCTCGTAGAAGTTAAAAGTATCTTAAACAAATCCTTACCAAACTTTTAAAGTAGGTAGAATTCACATATTCTCCAGTGCCATTCTTAGTCATGTGCAATTTTTCTTTAGCTGGAGTCAAAATTGGCTTTGCTCCATCCATCTTGAATTTTTTCAAAATATCACTTGCATTATTTGAGAAATAAAAATAACATGGTCAAATTGAAAGATCTCAATCCCAAGAAAATAATACATTAGTCCCATATCTGCCATCTCAAACCACTTAATCATGCCATCCTAAATTCAGCAATCATCACATGATGATTTCCTGTAAAAATCAAGTGTCATCTACATACAAGCATAAAATAATATCACGACGAGTAAAAAATTTAATACACAAAATATGCTTATATGGACACCTCAAAAAATCACGAGAAATAAAATATGAGTTAATTCTCGTGTACCACGATCTGAGGACTTACTTTAAGCCATATAAAGCTCTCTTTAACTTGCATACCTTATTTTTCAGACCTTTCTTGATAAAACATGCATAAGGCTCCTCCATATAAACTTTCTTTTTGAATACTCCGTTTAAGAAAGAAGGCTTGACATCCATTTGATAAATTCTCCATTTATTTTAACCAGTAAGAGAAATTATCAAACGATCTGTATCAAGTCGAGTAACAAGTGAAAATACCTCAAAATAATTTATACCGGGTTTCTACTTATAACCTTTTGCCACAAATCTCGCCTTGAATCTCTCCAATTCTCCATTGGATTTGTACACATCTGTCTTGTAGACCCACTTCACTCTAATGGCCTTTTTACCAGTTGGAAGAGTAGTAAACTCCCATGTATCATTCTTCTCAATGGCATGAATTTTTTCGTCCATTGCCTTCACCAAGTGATCATCTCGAACTGCATCATTACAAACAATTGGGTCACAATCGCAACTAAAGCAAAATGCACAATATTTTCATCAGAAAGAGAATTATCTTAAAAAATAATATAACCCTACAATCGGGCAGGCAACTGGCGCTGATGCTATGGACAATCAGATGTGCTTATACTCAGTCTCTAAACCCTGAGCAATTAGTGATGGCTGAAAAACATGATTATCATCCTCGCCATTATTTAATGTCACCTCTGCAATCTTTGGTTCCTCTGAGAACCAATTCCAAACACTTCTTTCATCAAAAATCACATCTCCACTGACAATCACTTTTCCTGAAATTGGATTGAATAATCTGTAAGTCTGAGATTGTTCACTATACCCAATAAAAATATATTTTTCACCTTTATCATCAAGTTTCTTGCGCAACTGATCAGAAACATGAGAATAAGCAATACAATTAAATACTCTAAAATGGCCAGTAAACAATTTTCTAGCACTAAACTTCTTCAGGGATCTTTCCATGAGGGTTTCTTATAGGACACTTGCTTAACAGATATTATAACATGCAATTGTCTCTGCCCCAAAGGGTTTTGGAATATTTTTTACTTCAACATACATCTCTCCATATCTATAACTGTCATATTTTTCCGCTCAACCATTCCATTTTGTTGTGAAGTGTAAACCACCATGCTATCAATTGATGATGTATACCATTTTTTCAAGAAAATTATCACAGACGAGATATTCTAACCCTTATTAGTTTTCAAAATTTTTATTTGAAAACTACTTTGTTTCTCAACAAAAATCTTGAATATTTTTAAATGTCTCACATGCATCAGATTTTTGCTGCAAAAAATAAACCCAGGCTTTTATTTTAAAATCGTCAATAAAAGTAATAAAATCTTGCATCCACCATTAGAAGAAACTTTTACTGTACACAAGTCTGAATGGATAATTCTAATGGTCTCCTTACTCTCTACGATTTTTCTGTCTAAAAAACATCTCGGTTCTCCAAAATATCCCAAGCCTCCTTTTCCGTATCTGCTATAGTAATTTTTTCAAAAATTAAAATAATAATTGTCTGATGAATCTGTGATACGCCTGATTATTTGATTGTACCATTTCTATGTCAGCATTTCCATCGATTATCTCATAAATATGATTCTCCAACCCATGTGTTTTTAGATAGGTTATCATCTATTTCTTCCAAAAAATATATTCAGATTTATTTTTGAGGTTTGGAACTGAAGAAACAATTGTGCGTGCCATGACTATGAATTAATCATAACTCCGATACCACTTTGATCGACCCAAATCAAAGATATCAATCAAAATAAAATAAAAAACAACAGCGAAGAAATACAACCAAATTGGGCAAAGATATTTTATTCTAATGACGGCTACAACTTTTATTTCTAAAAAATAGAGGATGGCTACAACAAAAAAAACAGAGACTCACTATATATATACTAGTCATCAAAGCAGAATATATATATATATATATATCAAATATTGTAGCTGCGATCATAGTACTACTAATTGAAAGTAATCCAATGTAGCAACAACTAAAACAAACATTACAACTGTATCTAGGAACAAATTATTTGAAGCCACAAATTTTGACATTTTGAATAATCCACCTATTAATAATAGTAAAAATAACACTATACACTAATATAATTAACCAAATATGAGAATAGTTTGATTTAATATTTTCCAACATACAGGCCACTAATGATAGCAATTTGCTTTATTCTAGGAGTTTTGACTCTGTTTACAAAGGAATTTGCAACAAAAATACATGAAAGGCATCAGTAGTTGTTCTATCGATGATTTTAATGCCCTAGTCCTCAAATATATGTATAATGGGAGCCTCGAGAAATGGTTGTACTCACACATCTATTTCTTAAACAACTTGCAAAGACTGGACATAATGATTGATGTCGCGAGCGCTTTGCATTATCTCCACCACTAGTATTCAATACGAGTGATTTATTGTGGCTTGAAACCGAGTAATATCCTAATTGATAAAAACATGGTTGTCCGTGTAAGCAATTTTGGAATCACAAAGTTTTTGGGGAAGGAGGAAAGTGTCGCATTAACCAACACTTTAGCTACAATTGGTTATATTGCACCAGGTGATGATGCTTCTAGCTTGTATATATTTTTTCTCCCCATTTTTTCCTCCATTTTTCTCGTTTAATTTTATTTGTTGGATTTTTAATTTAGTTGTAGAGTATGGACTTGAAGGTTTAGTTTCAACGGCATCCGACGTCTATAGTTATGGAATCATGTTGTTGGAAGTGTTTAGCAGAAGAAAGCCAAATGATGAGTTATTTGTTGGATATACGAGCCTGAAGAGTTGGGTGAATGATGCTATTCCTGACTCAATTCTACAGGTTATTGATGCTAATTTGTAGCAGCCAGTTGATGTAAATTTGAGTGAAAAGTCGAAGTGTTTATCATCAATCATGAAGCAGGCCTCGAACTGCGTTTTAGAGTCGCCCAAGGAGAGACTATGTATCAAAGACGTTCTGGCAACACTTAAGAAGATCAAATCCAATTTTCTTGCTTGTTGGGGAGATGCATAAAAATAAATTGTTAATAGGATATTTACATTAATATTAGGAATTATTGAGCTAATTAAAGATCTTGAGAAAAATAGTAGTATTTGTTTTACTGAAGATTTCTAAAGGATCCTTCAGGCTTGGTTAAAATATTTATACCTGTGAATTTATTTGGTTGAACTTTTTTTTTTTTTTTTTGAAGGCTTATTTGGTCGAACTTCGTAATTCTTTTGGGCTGTGTATGCGTTTATTCTCTTTTTGGTCCCTTTTCATTTTCATTATTGTTTGTCATGGCTCATCAAATTAATTTTTGGCATCCCATATTCGTCCGCGGACACCTTGTGTTGAGTTTGGCAACAACTTCTCCGGAATCTGGAGAAAGTCTAGAATATTCTCAATAACCTAGAGTAGGAAATCAAATAAGAAGTTGATGATTCAATATAATTTTGTTACATAAATTAACTTTAATAAGTGGTCTTAAATTTGTGGTCCTATAAATGATTTTCCATATTGTTAATAGGGCAGTGATCCTGGAGGATATTGTTAATCTTAAATTTTGTTTTGTAAAATTTTGTTTGATTTTAATTGCAAAGAAAGCAATGAAGTTGGTAGAAAGTGTGCGCAACAAAATATTTCGAGTCTGTAAAAAAATTGAACAAACAAGAAATATAATGATAAAAATATGAATATATGAATAAAAGATTACAATCTCTAGGATATTCTCAATATGTGAAGAAAATTCCTTCGATTCTTTACTTCGGACGAGATCCGAGGGCTTCACAGCTTATTCCCGAATCAAATATTGAATTCTTCAAGTCTTGATACACAGACACACAATTTTCTTGTCTGCAAAATGGTGGAACCTTGATATATGAAAGACTTGAAGAGAAAATTTGAAGACTCAGAGCTTCCACGGCTTGCAGACTTCAGAAATATGTGTGTCTGTGTATCTATGTCTCCGTGTCTTGAACCTCTGAGGGATGACCCTTATTTATACATGTATGGAAGGGAGCAAGGTAGAAGACTTGTAGTACATGTGTAACTTCTTACTTGCATACTAAGAAACAAATTCTTATCTCTTTACACACATAAGAGATATTAATACATAAGACTGCTACTACTTTGATATTATCTCCTTATTTTAATTTCATTAATAAAGAGATAAATACTAGAGTACATATATCCTTATTGGCCAAGTCTTGTAGATATGTGACATGGCACAATTTAATTGGAAGAGCGACACAAATTCATTTGATTGGTCGAACCACCTCATCTTGACATGTGGAATAATATAATTGGTTTTAAATTAACCAATATTCCAAAATATATATGACATATGGCATTATTTAATTGGACCATAAATATCCAATTAAATTTATTTATAGACAAATAATAATTTTAATTAAAATAAAATTTCATTGTCTACAAATGCCCCCTCGAAACTTGTTTGCGAACGTCGACCTTTGAATTGTGGCTTGAGCGGACAAGTTTCGATATTCTTTGGACTTCATCAAAATATTCCAAAATTAATGTTGAATAAAAAACCATAAGCAAATGTATGCCACCCAAATAAATTCAACGAATGGAATTTTTCAATTTTTATTGTCTTAGCTTTCGAATACCGAATCTAAAGACTTGAACCAATGCATGTACACCTTGATCTCCAAATTGCATGAAGCGAGTGAATTCATATAATCCGAACTCCATTGCTTAAAGACCAATTATTGGAATAGGATACGGACCATAATTACAAAAGATTTATGATGTTTGAGACTTGAATTAGAACCTTCGCACTGTCTCTAAAATTTGCATGGAATTAGAAGTTGGCCTTATTCAATCACAAATAAAATTCCAGGTCAACCCAAATAAAAAAGCCACGTAGCTGAACTTCATCATTTGAAAATTTTCAACAGCTAGAATATTTTAATTCCAAATCCAATTAGGGAACTTATGTAAAGCGATTCTACAGTCATCAAAGTGATATTTCTCGACTTGAATAAGACATCTGCACTACTCTTGGAGTTGTGAAACCAATACCTTGTTTATTGAACAAAATTCAAACCAACTCCTTGTCAAACTGAATTTTTGAATAACCAAGTTAATAGCCAAAGGAATCAAATCCTTATGTTGCACGAATTCCAAAACTAATGCTCGGCTGACTTAGAACTCCATTCGCATAAACAATGAAGTCTAATCCTTAATGAACCAAATTAACACCGGAAGCTTCCGATAATACATGAATAAGGAAAATCAACTCCTTGATGAATTCTAATAATTCACTTAAACTTATAAGATTATAATTCTAATCCACAAAAAATTCAATAACGCACTCCTTTTATTTGAGTTGTATTGGATTCGAAAGATGCATGGCACCTATAAATTAGCCAATTTGCCAGCCATGGATACACATCACAAAGTAGAGCAAGTACAATTTCCATCATACTGCTTGCGAATCTGCTTTGCCGTGGCGCTGAGTTTTACAATTACTGTCGTTACACTTATACTTCTAGATTGTCACCGCAACAGTTGATTTTTTTCCTTGGCGTTGTGACTGCCCATTACTATTGCTGAATTTCATCCCTGCGGTTGTTAAATTTGTCGTAGCTGCTATTGCCCTGCCAACGTTGCCGGTGTTATTTTGCTGCTGCTGCTGTTTTGCTGCCGCGCTGCTACTGCCGTTGCTTGCGAGTCCATTACTATTGCAACTACGTTGCCGGTGTCGCTGATTTCCTTTCCTTTTTTTTTTCAGTTCACTACCATTGAGGCGCCCGTGGAAGGAGTTGGAGACCATTTATTCAGTAACAAGACATTATCATCAATGAGACGAATATGGATAGAGAATTGCATGAGAATGTTACTAGCAATCCAAGTATGCGTGAATCCATAACTGACAAGCCGACAGAGGATTATGCTCCATCACAGATACCATTGAATCACCATGGAAGTCTCCACAAGCAAGTTAGAACACCAATTTCTGAATTTCATGGCCGCAAGGTGGTAAAATCATGCCAACGAAAATATATACAAAGCCTGTGGGAAGAACTTTGCAATAATATCTCAAACACTTCCATAGACCAAATCTCTTCTTTGGAGGAATGTATCAATGAGGTAGTTGAAGAAATAACAAGGATAGATTCTTCAATTGCCCTTCCTCTTCAGAGACTCTTTAGCAGCCTTGCTCACGAAGGCGAGATTTTTCAAGAAGTATGACTCTTCAAGAGCTTTAGCATCGGAGAAGATTTCAAGAGAAGCATAAACAGAAATTCTCTCCAAAGCAAATGCACACCTTTCGGAAGTCAAAGCAATGGAGGAAAAGGTAACCAACCATCTACAAAGTCTTCAAAGAAAGCGGGAATCTATTGAGGATAGAAAAATCATTCTTCAAAAAGATCTTTCTGACAAATGAAGACGCTAGGGAGTTTGAGAAGATGAGCGACATCCTTGAAGCAAGCAAGATAGCCGTAGTGGACCTCAAGTTTGATATTTGAATCATATCAAATCCCTTTTTTATTCTTTTCCTTAAAATTCATTTGTTTGGAAACTTTTCTTTCAATAATAAAGACATTAATTACTTTTCCTTATCTTGCGATTTTTTTTTTATTTTTATTATTATATTTTTTTTTCAAAACAAGTAAAGTAACTAACATCTATGAAAATACTGTTTCCATCATATTTTTCTTTAAGGAAAATGAGTTGGTTTCTATTGGGGGTGTAACTGAACTTAGAAGTTGCCCTCTAAGCTGCCTACGTATCCCAAAAGGGAATCAAGTCACACGTAGTTCCTTTTTTTTTTTTTGGAAAAATATGGAGGTTTTGCCGTTCACAATTTAACCTCTTGTGGGCCAGGAGTATCTATTTGTTTACCACCTTAGACTTGGTGGAGTGTTTCAGCAGTTTAACCACATACTACACTATTGGTGGTTGCCGTCCACAATTTTAGCTCATGCGGGCCAGGAGCAACATGCAGTTTAGGCTCATGCGTCAAAGAGCATCTAAATCATGCGTAATATCGCTTCAAATATTTGCCATTGATGGGGCCAATCCTTAATCCATCTTCAGCGATCAATTTGTACGAGCCATTTGTATAGACTTCTTGGACAACATAAGGGCCATCCCATTTTGAGACAAACTTCCTTTGACCTCCATGTGCAAGGATGATTGGTCTCGAACAGCAAGAACGATATCGCCAATTTGAAAAGAGCGCAGCCGAAACTCGCTTATTGAATGCTTTAGAAAGGTGAGCTTGGTAACACTCAAGTCGTTGCTGAGCTTCCAACCTTTTCTCATCAAGTGTTTCCAACTCTTCAAGACGAAGACGAGCATTGTCTTCTTCATTAAGTCCTTCTTGCACAGCAATCCTTAAAGAAGGTATTTGACATTCAAGTGAAAGAACTGCTTCGACACCGTAGACAAGTGCATATGGAGTCGCTTGAGTAGGAGTTCGAAAAGTTGTCCTATATGCCCAAAGAGCCTCACCAATCCTTTGATGCCAATCTCTTTTTGACTTGTCAATAACTTTCTTTAGCAAATTGCATAGAGTTTTTTGTTAAAAGCTTCAGCAAGTGCAGCAGCATAGTACATAGAAGAATTATGTTGCTTAAAGCCGAACTTCTCGCAAAGCTTGTTCATTGCAGCATTGCAGAAAGGTTTTCCATTATCAGTGATGATATATCGTGGAACCCCGTATCGATAGATAATGTTTACGCGAATAAAATCGACCACATTTTCTTAAGAGACAGGGTTAGACCAATTTCTTCAGCCCACTTAGAAAAATAATCAGTTGCCGTTAGGATAAAGATATGTCCACCAGAAGACTTTGGCAGTGGTCCTACTATGTCTAATCCCCAAGCATCAAATGGCCAAGAAGAAACAGTAGGATGTAACGGTTCTGAAAGGTTCAACCACCATGAAATTGGCATGAAACTGACAAACTTGACATCTTCTTACATAGTCGATGCAATCCTTCACTATGGTCGGCCAGTAGTACCCCATTCTTTTAATGCGAAAGTGCAGCTTAGGGCCAGATTGATGAGCACCACATATTCCTGAGTGAGCCTTTTCCATTGCTTGCATAGCTTCATCCTCACCGAGACATCGCAGGAAAACTCCATCAAATGATCGCCGATAAAGAATTTCCTTATAGTTGGTTTGAAGCGAGGTTCACGACGACGAATTTCTGTTCTTCTTTTTGCGTCATCAGGTAATTTTTCATAACTGAGATAATCAATTATCTGGTTGTCGATGAAATTCTTCAATGGAATAAATAGAAACAACGTGAGTATTTTCCTCTTTCACATCGTTTCCTTCTTCAAAATGAGGAGGCACAACCCAACTTTGACATATGGGGACTTGAACTTTTTGATTAGGCAAGATGAGCATCGAAGCTAATTTTGCTAAAGAGTCAGCTTGTCGATTGTCCCTCCTTGGAACATGTTCTATAGTCACATCTCCTAGCCACCCCATTAGTTGCCTAGCATAATTATAATATGGCCACAACTCAGGTTTCCTGACTTCATATTTGCCAAGGAGCTGATTGACTACTAACTTGGAATCTCCAAAAACTCTAAGTTGTAGTTGCTTCATATCAACCGCCATTTCGAGACCAAGGATAAGTGCTTGATACTCAGCGACATTATTTGAACATTGATGTGTTAAAGTGAATGAATATGGCAACATATCTCCTTCGGGAGT
Organism: Cinchona pubescens; assembly: GCA_025175665.1. Lineage (NCBI taxonomy): Eukaryota > Viridiplantae > Streptophyta > Magnoliopsida > Gentianales > Rubiaceae > Cinchona > Cinchona pubescens. The sequence continues at coordinate 82,044 of JANKKI010000447.1, forward strand.
GATGAATATTACTCCAGCTCAGTACGCCCCGATTCCTCTATTGAGATTGGGGCACCATCAAAATACATTGTCCAAGGCGGAAGAACTTCGACCACGAAAACATCTTCATCTGGAAGCTTATCAATCAATTCCCACTCAGCTGGTATGGGATGATCGGCCAAGAAGTCAGCCAACACTTGTCCTTTGACAGCCTTCGCAGGAAGGTAAACAATTTCAAATTGTTGAATTTGAAGGTACCACCTTGCAAGACGATCTGACAGCACAGGCTTAGTCATGACATACTTGATCGGATTTGCCTTGGATATCAAACGGATAGTATGAGCTTGAAAGTAGTGTTTTAACTTTTGAATGGCAAATATGAGAGCCAAACACAACTTCTCAATCGGCATATAATTTAACTCATTTGGTGTCATCATCCGACTTAAATAATATAGTGCATTTTCTTTACCCTCACCATTTTCTTGGGCAAGTAATGCTCCTACAGACCGTTCCTGTGCAGCAATATAAAGAATTAAAGGCTTACCAGGAATAGGTGCAGCTAATACGGGTGGTTTCGTTATGAGATATGTTTTTATGCTTTTGAAAGTATTACTACATGCTTCATCCCACTCAAAAGGCACACCCTTCTTCATCAAATGGCTAAATGGTTGACATCTCCCAGCCAAATTGGAGATAAATCTTCAAAGATAAGCCAACCTTCCTTGCAAACTTTTCAACTCATGAATGTTGCGCGGTTCGGGCATCCTCAAGACAAGATCGATTTTGGATTGATCAATTTCAATTCCTCGGCTATCAACAGATAAACTTTTGGAACACTCCACCAACTCCAAACTTGAGTTTACCAAGCTGTCTTGAGTTGGTATCTTCGAAATCTTTCGAACACCATTTTAAGATCTTGGACATGGTAAATTTGTTTCTTCGACTTGACAACGAGATCGTCAACATAGCACTCTATATTCTTGTGAAGCATGTCATCGAAGATCTTTTGCATGGCCCTTTGATATGTGGCTCCCGCATTCTTTAAGCCAAAAGGCATGACCTTGTAGCAATAAATGCCTTTGGGAGTTAGATAGCTGATGACACAAGTGGAAGAACAGCCATTCTGTCTCTTATACACATCTAGAGGATCCATCCATAAAGGATAAGGTTTCATAACCAGTTGTGGCGTCGACCATCAATTCAGTAATAGGGAGAGGAAAGTCATCTTTTGGACAAGCTTCATTGAGATCTCGAAAATCAACGCAAACACGAATCTGTCCATTCTTTTTCTTCACGGGGACTATACTTGAAATCCACGCTGGGTATTTTACTTCTCGGATGAAACCAGCTTCTATGAGCTTGTTCACCTCCATCTCAATTAATGGGATCAAATCAGGCCGAAAACGTCTTTGGGCTTGTTTAACGGGTCTTGCACCTCGCTTAATGGCCAAGTGATGAACAGCAATTTTCGGATCTAAACCAGGCATCTCTTTGTAATTCCAAGCAAAAACATCCTTAAATTCAAGCAATAGTTCAACATATGCTTGTTCCTCTTCAGGAGTCAGCCAAGTACCTATGTAGATTGGGCGAGGATCATCATTTGTGCCAAGGTTGATTTCCTTCAACTCATCAACGGTTGCCTTCATGCCTTTTTCCAATTCAGGAGGAGCATCTCCGGCATCTTCTTCTTCTAAAGGCTCTTCATTTCGAACAGTGATATGGTTGCAGGAGGCAATGCTTTCCTTGTCTTCCTCCTTGGTGCATATATCAATGATGGTTTCCTTTCTTACATTTAACAAATCGCCGTAATGTATGAAAAGGTTAGTAACTTGTCTTCTTAAATTTCCGCATTGCAGGAAGAGACAGCTTCCTTTCGTATTAAGAATATACTCTTGTGCCTTTGGAAAACTCAACCTTTCATGAATAGGTTGCTTCATCAAAACTCTTCCTCGTGGGCCAAGCCTATCAAATACCGAAACACGTGGTGTAACTTTTCTCAATCTATCAAAGACTGATGTCTTCTTATACACATCTAGATGTGTATAAGAGACAGGCATACTATACGTATAAGGCCTTATTCTGCTAGTTCCGTCACAGGAGAAGGTGGTCTATACCCAAGTCCCATTGACATGTTGTTGACAGCATATCCCTTGTCTTTCAAGGAGATCTTTTGGGTAGAAGTCATGCCATGTGTCTCTTCTTCATTTATCTCTACAGGAAGCTTGCCCAAAGTTCCTTATTCCTTAGGATCGTAACCAGCTTTCACGAGCAACTTGTATGCATTTGGACCAAATCACTCGTCGGTTCGTGTTTTAGGTAATGAATTGTGCTCTATTTCGGACTCCACCTTTGGCCGAACAAAGCCTTTAAGAAGAGTTTCGCTATGCTTGACCGAAGAAGGCGGTCAATTTTGGTGAGTGGTACCAGTGAACTCTTTTAATTCATCACTTCCAACAAAAGGAGATTGACCTTTATACACTTCTAGATGGAACATAGCGTAAGACATGTGTCTTAGATTTTTGAGCATCTTCCTTCGTTAACTCTTTCTTTGTGTTACCCTGCAGGTAGAATTTAGCATCAGCAAAGATGTTGGAGTGAAAGGTTTTTCATCAGCAACTACTTTCTTTATGACGCCGTTATGGCAATACTTGAAACATTGATGAAGAGTTGACGGTATAACATCATTCTCGTGAATCCATGGTCTCCCAAGAAGCATATTATAAGATGTTTTTGCATCGATAACATGAAATAGTGCACTTGAGGATAAATCGCCAATTAATAAATCAAGTGTTATAAGACCAATGGCTCTTTGTCCTCCTTGATTGAATCCTTGGATCATGAGACGGCTTTGTAAGAGTTCATCACTTGTGATTCCAAGCTCCTTTATTGCACATAAAGGCATTATATTCACAGCTGATCCTCCATCGAGAAGTATCCGATTCACTTTTTGCTTACGTGCATATCCATTTACAAACAAGGGTCGATTGTGAGCTTTCGTCCCGAGCAATAAATCTTCATCATCAAAAATAATCGTTGTGGCACATTCCTCATGGACTTTATTAGTCACAGTGAGTTTCTTCTCAAATTCTTCATCAACGTTTATCGATGTTCACAACATGGCAAGATGCAAGGACGTCGTCATCTTTCAAGTATCCTCTTGGCATGAATTCTTTCAAAGTAATAGGTCGACGGATATTTTGAAACATCACACCACTTGGAGGGATTGATGACGAAATTGTTATTCTTCTGGACTTTCTTTTTGCAACCTGTATTTTTAACATCCGAAATTTTGTCCAAGATTAGTCAAGTATGTCATGACTAAGCCTAGACCGCTGTCAGATCGTCTACAATCTGGTACCCTGTCTCGGATGTTAAAAATTCGAAGTTACCAACTCAAGATGAATCCTTTAAAGTGTGCAAAAGATGACTTACCTCTGGAAAGTGGAAAGAGGTTGTCATATAATGGAACAGAATTGAAATCTCCAAATTTTATTGTGGGCTGTATTGTTCTTATATTCGATGGAAGATGAGATACTTTACCATTCTTTAATAAATTTTGGAAGTCAGGAATTATAGTGGTCTGATTTGCACTTGCTTTATCTTCCTCAAGCATGTAACTGACTTTTGTCGCGATCTTAACAGGTGCAGTATTTGTTGTCATAGTTTCTTTGTTTCCAGACTTGGGAGAAGGCTTGCCCCCTTTCTTAAAGTCCTGATTTTCTTTATTATTGCGAGGATCAGGAACAGGCGGTTCTTGATTTCCAAGGCCAATTTCAAGACTATGAGCTTTTGTCGCCAATTTCTCAAATGTCGGAGGTTGGATGCCTTGTAGGATGTAACGAAGTCCCCACTTCATGCCTTGAATGCACATTTCGATGGCGGACGTCTCGGAGAGTCGGTCTCTACAATTAAGGCTTAAAGTCCTCCATCGATCAATATAATCAACAACCGGTTCGTCTTTCCACTGACGGGCGTTGGAAAGTTCAGTCATAGTTTCTAGACCGAACTCCTTCAATTGATCGGCATGAATCATTCCACCAGAAGTCACATGCACTTCTTTCGCCTTTCCTTGTTGTGAAGTTTCTGCTTCTTGATGTTCGCCAGGTGCCTTTGAATTAATTTGACTTCCTTCTGGTACTGTCTTTCTTGATGACGAGTTGAGTGATGACGGCATCTTGATCTTGTATGCGCTTCATCATTGTTTCCATCATTCTAGTTAAGCTTGCCATTTGATCCTCTAGAGTTGATGTTTACGTTACCATAGCAGGCATAACAAAAAATGCTGTAGAAGTTGCAAAATCTTCTCAAACAGGAGATCTCGTATGCGGAGTCCCTTGAGAAGATGTAGAATCATTACTTGATACGTCATCATCATGTTTTGAAGCTTTGGAGGATACCTGCTTCGAGCATCGCGAGGTTTTCTCGATTGAAGCTCCAACATCTTTGAGCCCGACATAGGAGAAGTGATCAAGGGATATGCTGTCAACAACCTGTCTCTTATACACCCTCTAGATTTTTACTTTGAGAGAGGGCTCTCGTCATGCTTCTAGTGGTTGGACCAACAATTCGTGGATTCGCAGAATCATTTGTAGATCACATAGTAGTTTTACCATCTCCTTTTGTTGGAAGTGATGAATTAAAGGAGTTCACTGTACCTGTCTCTTAGATTTGCGATTGAATATATATGAAGCAAAGAGATGGAAGGTAGAGATGGTCCCACTGGCGTGCCAAATTATGCGCAACAAAATATTTGAGTCAGTAAAAATTGAACAAACAAGAAATATAATGATAAAAATATGAATATATGAATAAAATATTACAATCTCTTAGGATATTCTCAATATGTGGAGAAAATTCCTTCGATTCTTTACTTCAGACGAGATCCAAGGGCTTCACAGCTTATTCCCGAATCAAATATTGAATTCTTCAAGTCTTGATATGGGAGACCTGAAGAACACTTGATGAAGATCTTCAAACCTTGATATATGAAAGACTTGAAGAGACTTTCTATGTCAAATTTGAAGACTCAGAGCTTCCACGGCTTGCAGACTTCAGAAATATGTGTGTCTGTGTATCTATGTCTCCGTGTCTTGAACCTCTGAGGGATGACCCTTATTTATACATGTATGGAAGGGAGCAAGGTAGAAGACTTGTAGTACATGTGTAACTTCTTACTTGCATACCAAGAAACAAATTCTTATCTCTTTACACACATAAGAGATATTAATACATAAGAACTGTACTACTTTGATATTATCTCCTTATTTTAATTTATTAATAAAGAGATACACTACTATATTCATACACATTTATTAGTACTCTTTTAGACACATCCATATTTAATTGGAAGAGCGACACTAATTCATTTCTATGGAGAACCACCTCATCTTGACATGTGGAATAATATAATTGGTTTTAAATTAACCAATATTCCAAAATATATATGACATATGGCATTATTTAATTGGACCATAAATATCCAATTAAATTTATTTATAGACAAATAATAATGTTTAATTAAAATAAAATTTCATTGTCTACAGAAAGATTGCAAAACCTGCCTCTTAAAACACATCTACCATGTGTATAAGAGACAGTTATGAGTGGCTAATTTGAGCCATGCATGTCTCTTATAAACATTAGATGTGTATAGAGTACAGCTCTTTTTATTGTAAAATAGTATGGGACAATATGTTATGCACGTTTAGAGATATTAATTATTTGATTTTTATTGTTACGAATTAAAACTATGTTTGCCCATACTAATTGTTTGATTTTTTTTTTTAGTTCACTTAATTTTCTGCTTATTTAATTTCTATTTCACCGTTTAACTAAGACAAAAAAAAATTTATGGTTTGCATGGATTTAGAGAAATATTTGCTCATAGGTGATTTTTATACATTTTCTTTAGATATACTTTGTTGGAAATATAGAGATTTTTTAGTTTAATAGTTCAAGCAATTTCATAAAGTTAAATAATTGTGTCATGTGAATAACACATGTACCTTACAATTTTTAAAATAGTAGTCCTAATTTTTTCGATTGAAAATTATTGAACCATTTTAAAATGAGCTCATTGATACTCTATTTAATTTCAAAAATAGGAAAGTTTAAAGTATCATCATATTGGAGCACAATATATGATAAGAAATATATTAGACTTTTTTATTATATTCATTCTGTAAGTTTAGTAATCAAAGAGGGCAATGTAGTTTTGAAATTGTTGACAATTCATAGACATATATAGAACTCTGTATTCTCTTCAATTATTCAAATTCTATCCTAATAAGTTTGGATTTATCAAGTGCATTAAGGTATTTGATTATTCTTGAATCTCTATACTTCTCTTGGAACCAACTTGATGAAAGAACCATTCGTGTGCAAATACTAATTGCAATTTCTAATTTAGGAAACAAAATCTATCTTAAATATACAGTTTGCACAACTATAGGAATTATATTATAAAAATAGAAAAAAGTGAAAAATAATCTATCACCATTTAGCAATTTACGGCGTGAAATTTAGTAATTAACTCCATTATGTTAAAACTATTAATTTGTATAGTAATAAATTAAAATGTAGATATTCAATATTATAAATTTTATTTGAGAGAATAAGATCAAGAACATATAACAGCAGCTGTTATACGGCTATTAACTTGTAGAATAATCAAAAAGTAACAATAAACATTTAGTATTTAGGTTTTATTAGACAAAGTACACTTTAATTAAAATCTAATTAGTAACTGATTTGATATTCTTATTTTTCAGTATATAATTTATAAGGTTACTAATATTCAACATTGGATATTTACAGGTCCAAAGGCAATAATAATAATTTTTTGTAGGAGGACAATAATTATCTATTAAGAATTTTAGTTAATATAATTTTGGAATTAATTTTTTATTATAGAAAAATATAATTTAGATTAAATATATGCTAATTATTCAATGCATGAAAAGGGAAATAAAAGCAAAGTAAGAATTGCAAGATAAGCATTATGTTTTTTTTTTTAATAGAAATAAAATAGGTGCAAGTCACATTTTTCATTACCCCCTTTCTTACCCATCCAATAAGTTTAACGATAATTGAAAAAATATATTGTATATTATATTTGTTTTTTAGTACACCACCCAGAAGCCAATTTCTATTCATATTCTGGACAATGAATCATTTTCATTATTACAAAGTCTAGAAAACAATATTAGATGCAAAATAAATTCATTGACGGAAGGAAGGTGAAGATATTGACAATATCTATGAAGGATAAAGTTTTTGATAATTCAAGTTTAGATGGCCTTGAGGCTTTTAAGCAATTTTATGTTTCTTTTGTTCTTTTGTATTTTTTTTTTTCCTTTTTAGTATACAGAATAGAAAATGATTTTAGAATTATTCTCTCAAAAAAGTCCGAAAGTTTTATACATGATAAGTCCTATTTTTTTAATTAAAAATAATTCTTACTATTATTTAACTTAATTCCTAATCATAAAAAATTTTATTTGTATACTTGTATAATTTCTAAATTCATCATTGAAAAATATGTACCAAATGGAACTCTTTACTATTTTGTACAAAAAGTCTTATTCTAACAGTAAGTAATCATTAAGATTGAAGGTATATTTTAAAAATTGTGTGCTATTAAAGGTTAATGGTATCATAATACAGTTTAGAAGGCAAATTAAAACAAATTTTCTGTTGTGTATAGTTGAATTCATAATCTATCTCTTTTGGGGCTCATATTGGGCCACTGTTTTAGTGTTGAGGACAAACTTGGGACTCTTTGAATTTGGAGAGGTATATTGGAATATTTTTTTCAATTTCGAGGGTCAAATTGAGACCTTTTCAATTTAAAAGATCATATTGAGATTTTTGCTTAGTTTTGTGGCCAACGTGGCATTTAACTTCTTTAAATTAAAATAACCTTGTTGTCCTTCTTTTTCTTTAGTTGTCAAACGATTTTTTTTTTAATAGTTGTTAATAACTATTAGTTTCTTTAATTGCATATAAATATTATTTAGTCTATTAATGTAACCACAACCTATATATGTTTATAATAATCATAAGCATATAAGCATTCTATTTAATGAGAAATTTTACTCCATCAAGTTGCTTTTGATAACTTTATTTAATATTCATCTTCAATTTCTAAATCTATATCAGAATTCTATTCTATGAGAAAATTTATTTCAATCAAATTTAATTCTAAATGAAATCTCAAAAAGTTAGTATTTTATTTCATCTGTATGTACGTTTTAGGATTTTTTTTTTTCTCTTTAAGGGTCCAAAAGCATAGGTGAAATATGTAAATTTATTTTTCAAGTAAATTTAATATATTTATTATTGCTTGATTCCTAAAACCAATCCTAAAAAAATATTTCCTACTCTTCTTTAATTTCTAAAACTCATTCTTAATATTCTATTACGTAAGAAAATTTATTTCAATCAAATTTAATTTTTATTATGAAGTCTTAAAAGTAGGTTTTATTTCATCTTTTACTCTTTGAGAATTATTTGCATAAATAGTCTAAAAAATTATAGAAAGGCATTCAAATTGGGAACATAACAAAGTCATTAAATTTTTATAATAAGGGTTACATGGGAAAGAAAAGCTAAAACTAAATCAAATTCCTTCATTTATTGTAGTATATTTTCAATTTAACTTTTTTAATAACTTTATTTAATATTCAACTTTTATTTCTAAATCTATCCCAAAATTCTATTTTACGAGGAAATTTGCTTCAATTGAACTTAATTCTAAACATAAGTCTTAAAAAGTACTTTTATTTTAATGTATCTTTTATGAATTTTTTCTTGTTATAATCCAAAATATAATGCTCTTATAAAATCTTTCCAAGTAAATTTTATTTTTCAATTATTGCTTGATTTCTAAAATCCTATCGCAATGTGTATTATTTCCTACTCTTCTTTAATTTTTAAAACTCATTACTAATATTCTATTTAGAAGGAAATTTACTTCAATCAAATTTATTTCCTAATATGAAGACTTAAAAGTAGGTTTTATTTCCTCTTTTACTCTTTGAGGAGTATCTACATAATTTGCCAAAATAATTATAAAAAGAGATGTATTCAAGTTAGGAGACATAACAAATTCATTAAATTTTATAGTAAGGGTAACATCAGAAAAAAAAATCTAAATCATTAAATTATATTAGCTCTTTTGATATAGTATAGATGTTTACCCAATGATATATAAAACTAGAGTTAAAGGTACATTCGACGCGTGTGCACTTACACAATAGTTAAACATAATATATATATATATATATATATAAATATATATATATATATAGAGAGAGAGAGAGAGAGAGAAATCATAGAATTATTTTTAAATTTGGTCATGTAAATCTATATTTGTGGGCAAGAATTTGTTCTTAAAATATTTTAAAAAGAAAATAAGGAATAGGTTGTTACTAAGTTGATGTCTCTTGTGGTTGGTTCTTTTTTTTTTTTTTTTGAAATTACACCATCTCTTTCATGGGTAGTTATTCTGTTTTGCTTTTTTAAAATTAAACCAAAAAATGCCCCAAATTGCAAATTGCTCAAGCATTATATAATGTAGTAATGATTGCCGTTTGAAAAAAAAATTAGTGAAATGCCATTTACGATGTATAAGTTTTTAAACCTGAGCTCATCTTCCTCTTCTTTGATAGATCCTCAAGCATAAATATTAATAAAACATGTTTTTATAAATATTTTCATCATATGTATTTTATATAATTTTCAAGTATCCTATATCAATGAAAAATATATTTGAGAGACCCAACTGTTGAACCAGTAATTCATCGATCCGCCTCTAATTCCTTTAACTATGAGGTCAACTTCTCTTTCCATTCCATCCAACGTATGAGGAGAAAAGATTGTGAAAGATTAAGAGGTTTGAAATCTTTCCATCTCCTTACTTTTTCCTCCCATAAACACTCCAAACAAATTTTCCCTACCAAAAAACTCCCAGATAATTAATTTCAAATCTTCTCTTCAAATCCTTTCTTTTCCACTGTCACACTCCCAAAATGAGATAATGACACGCCACACCTCGGGATTACCCCAAGCATGTAAGGCGCAGTACAAAAGCCTAATAAAAAACATAATACATGTCATTAGATTTCAAAATCAGCCAAGACAAACCTTAAGAGGTATATACAACAACAATAGCTATAACAAATTACACCTATATACAAGCATCACACCACCATTCAAATGACAATCAAAAGTTCGATATACAACACAAACTCTAACTAGTCATTAGGCAAACAGGCCTGAACAAAAGAACAAACCTCACACTAAGATGGTAACTGAAAACTCGAACTCCAGTAACTAAAGTCTGCACTATAATCCTTTCTTAGGTCAGTACTCGATTTAAGACCTGATAACCTTTCATGTTGGTCCTCGACTATAACCAAAAAGAAGGGACAATAATAGTAAGCATATAATACTTAGTAAATAACATTTAAATCCAATTGCGGATAACATGTATAAAATCAGTGCAGAGTGCAATAAATGAGATATTATCAATAATTGAAATGCAAATTCTGATCAATGAGCTCATAGTTTACAAAAGTCTTCCCAACACTAGATCTAGAATCTATCTATTATATGTCCGAGTAGACAAGACATAATAAAGTGTCTACACTTATTTTTCTGATAGATTGGGTATAATATTTACAAAGTAGAGTACTCAGTGTATTATTTCATTCACTTACTCATAGCCAAGTCCACTCAAGGGACCCATTGAGCTTTTCATAAAGTCAATCGTTAACAATGCAACAAATAGAACAAAGCGATACATTATATAATGAGCATATAAATTATAAATTATAAATGTACTTACCTTATAAACATTACTCAAATCAAGTATACTTATCTTAATATAATATAAGTTATTATAGGACTGCATTATTAATCATATACAAGAAATCGATAAAAAGTCGTAAACGTTACTTACCTCGAAAATCGATTTCGTAGACCCTAACTTGGATGGTCTAAAATCTAACCCCTTATCACCTAAACTAGGAAAGTTTTATATCATTAGGATAAATAGAGATAGGGGTTCACTTTTGGGCACTACCCAAACTATCAAATCAAAAGCAATAATTGAACACAAACAAGTAGGGATTAATCTAAATCCATGAAAACAAGATTAAAATCCAAAAATTAGGAGTCATAACTTCAAAATTTAGATCACCAATTTAGGATTTTCACAAACCCTCATTCAAATATCACCAAAACAATAGCTAAAAAGTCATTTCAGATCACAAATCAAGTCTTGGTAGCTTATAAACATGTTTTGTAGTAAAAACAAACCATAAACAACTAAAATTAAGCAAATTGATTTCTTGAGGAACTTGAAATTTACTATGAAAACCATGCAAAAATTGGAATAAAATTTACTTGTGACGATGAAATATAGCTCTAATAGTACTCTTGAATCACCAATTTAATTTGGATGGAAAAATTCCTAAACTAGTCATAGGATCTGAGAATTGGGATAAGAGGGTTTTTTAAGAAAGCTTCTTGGGAAATTAGAGATGAACTAGGAGATTAGAAGGCTGAGATATCACCCTTCGTGAAGAAGTTTTAATAAAATTGCTTGAAATTTGCACTTTAGTCCATCAAGTTTGGAAAAATTGTACTTTTGCCCACAAACTTTGAAAATGTCCAAAAAGAGAAAAATGATTATTTAACACTTGAAAATGATGTTCATGAGTGTTTAAAGAGATGAGATCAAGTAGAAAAAATACATGAAATGAGTGAAAAAAGTCAGGTATTACACTCTCCCCTTCTTAAGATAATAACTTAACACACCTTGAGACACACAATGGGTACTTGTTTCGCATGTCGGTTTTGGATTCCCAAGTAACCTCCCTTTCTAAATGGTTAGACCATTGAATCTTAACAAATGGAATAGACTGATACTGAAGGACTTGTTCCTTAGTATCAATAATTCGGACCGATATTTCTTCGTAAATTAATTCTTCCTTACCACTTAGAGGTTGATACTTGGATTTGATTCATACTTTCAAAGATGTAAAATGTTAAACACATTGTGAACTCAAGCCAACTGATATGCTAGTTTTCCCACTCTTTTCAGTATCTTGAAGGGTCCCATGAATCTTGACTCACTCTTACCAATCTTATAGCCCTTCTATTCGGTGAAACCCTTAAGTATACCTTGTCCCCAACCCGAAACTCTCATGGTCTTCCTTTCATATTTGCCCAACTCTTTTGCCTATCTTGAGCTGCATTGAATTTATCCTGAATGATGGCTATTTTATCCATTGTGATTTGAATTAAATCTAGCTCTATTAGTCTTCTTTCCCGAATTTCATCCAATGCAAAGGTGACCGATATTTCCTTCCATACAGAGCTTTATACGGAGCCATGCTAATGCTATTGTGATAACTGTTGTTGTAGGAGAACTCCATCAACATTAAATGCTTGTCTCAGTTACCCCTAAAGTCAATAGCACAAGCCCTTAATAATCTAAGGTTTGAATTGTCCTTTTTGATTACCGTTTGTCTGTGGATGAAATGCAGAGCTTAAAACCACTTTTGTACCCATGGCTTGCTGGTATGCTATCCAGAACCTCGAAGTGAACAACCTTGGATCCCGATCTGAAATAATACTAAGAGGTACACCATATAGCTTCACAATATTATCCATATATAACCGCACTAACCTGTCCATAGGGGTAGAAATCCTCAAGGAAAAGAAATGAGCAGATTTAGTCAACCTATCCACAATAACCCCAATGCAATCATGTCCCAATTTGGTCCTGGGCAATCCACTGATGAAATCCATCATGATATGCTCCAATTTCTATTCTGGAACAGGCAACAGACTTAATAAACCACTTGATTTTTGTTGCTCGGTCTTTACCTGTTGACAAACCAAACACTTGGATATGAGTTCGGCAATTTCCCTTTAAATGTTGTTCCATCTAAATGTTGTTTTAGGTCCTTAAATATTTTAGCGCATCTGAATGAATAGAAAATCTAGAATTGTGAGATTTAGCCATGACCTGTTTTTTCAAATCTTCATTTCCAAGCACACATGAGTCGTTCTTGCATCCAAACAATGCCATTATCAACCTGGAACTCTCTTGGATCTTTCCACTTTCCACCTTGTTCCTGATCTTTAGTAACTCTGAATTTGTAACTTGAGCTTGTTTAATCCTATCTATCAAGGTCAATTGCACCAAAAATGCTGCTAAAATATTGGCCATGGACTCCACAATCTCTAAATTAAGTTTCTCGATTTGCCTTATCAACATATTGTCTGTGACCTTCAAAAATTTTCTACTCAGTGCATTTGCTACCCTGTTAGCTTTCCGTGGAGGATAACTAATCATTAAGTAATAGTTTCTGAGCTGACTATCTGCGCTGCCTCATATTGAGTTCTTTCTGCATGAACAAAGTTCATTCTGTGTGAACAAGTATTTCAAACTTTGATTTTTTGTAAATATTTCACACTACTCCCCATATAAATAATGTCTCCAAATCTTCAGAGCAAATGCAATAGTTGCTAGCTCCAGGTCGTGAGTGGGGTAGTTCCATTCATAGGGCTTCAACTGTCTCGAAGCATAAGCAATGACTCTATCATTTTGCATCAGCACACAACCCTAACCATTCTTAGAAGCATCACTATACATCACATACCCTCTAGTCCTGGATGGCAAGGTCAATACTGGTGCAGATATCAACCTATTCAACTCTTAGAACTTGGTTTTTTCTGAGGAAGCCTAGTCAATGGCATAGATATCAAAGAGAATCCTTTCTACAAATTTCCTATAATACCCTGCCAATCCCAAGAAACTACGAACCTCTATTACATTTATCAGTTTGGATCAATCAACAATTGCCTCAATCTTCTTGAGATCCATAGATACCTCATTCTCTAAGATGATATGCCCAAGAAATGCTACACTTTTCAACCAAAATTCACATTTATTGAATTTTGCATACAACTTCTGCTTCCTTAATGTCTGTAAAACAAGTTTAAGATGCATTTCGTGATCCTTCTCTGAAAGTGAATTTAAACTAAGATATCATTAATGAACACTATCATAAACTTGTCTAAATAGGATTTGAATACCCTATTCATCAGGTGAAAGCTGCAAGAGCATTAGTTAGCCCAAAAGGCATCACCAAGAACTCATAGTAGCCATATCTAGTTTGGAAGGCACTCTTGGGAACATCATCTACCTTGCTCCCCAACTAATAATAACTGAATCTCAAATCTATCTTAAAAAACACCTTGGTACCCTTTAACTGATCAAGTAGGTCATCAATTCATGGCAGGAGATATTTATTCTAAATAGTGACCTTGTTCAACTCCCGATAGTCAAAACATAATCTGTGGCTACCATCTTTCTTCTTCATGAACAACACTGGAGCTTTCCAGGAGATACACTGGGTTTGATAAATTGATTATCCAACAACTCCTATAATGTGTCTTCAAATATTTGAGCTCTGGTAGAGCCATTCATAAGGAGGTTTAGAGATTGGTGCAGTCTCTAGAGGTAGATTAATCTTGAACTCTATTTCCCGCTCTGGTGGCAATCCCGAAAAATCCTCCAGAAAAACATATGGAAACTCTCGGACCATTGAAATGTCTTCTATCTTGGCATAACAAAGCCAAGAATGCTTCACAACTCTTCAAGTATGCCTTCTGTGCCCGTGAAGCTAATAGTATCAGTATAGGTTGCTTACCTGCCTGTTTGATACCACCCTTACACACAATGTCTTCTTTCTGTGGATAACAAAACCTAATTTTCTTTTTCCTGTGGTCCAGGTGAGGATAATTGCAAAACAGCCAATGAATATCCAGTATTACTTCAAAGTCAGATATATGAAGCCATACTAGGTTAGCATCATACTTGTAATCACCCAAAGATGCCTTGCAAGTAGAATATATCCATCTAGATTCTATAACCCTATTCCCTGGTGTTCTAATTCTATAAGAAGTATCAAGCCTATCTAGTTTAATGTTTAGCTTCCTACTTAATCTTCTAGAAATAAAAGAATGCATAGCACCACTATCAAATAAAGCAATTGTGGGCAAATCATTTATTAATTTGTACCTTTAACGACCTGACCGGATCCATCAACCTTCTGCAGAGGCATACCATATACCCAAGCAGTAACTAGCAGCCATCTAGTACCACTGTAAGACTTAGCCTAGTCTAGAGCAGTCTCTAATCTTATGCTCAAAGCTGCCATAAGCCAAACAGGCTCCTGACCTCAGTGGCAATAACTTCACTCTAGAATATAAGGTCGTGCTTCAAATAGAACTGGCACTAGTACCCTCACTTCCTTCTTGGCAATGACTCGAGTGGATCCAACAATAGCTAAAGGTGGTCGTGGTCTCGCTTGTTATGGCTTGGGCCTGATACCACAAAACTGCGGCACTAGTGGCTGTGGTGGTCGTATACCATAAGTTGGAGGTACTGCAGGCCTATACACCGATCTTTGTGGAGAGACATATACATGTCTACCGCCCATGTCCTCTGCTGCCTATTATCTCAGAAAGGTGTCCACACAAGCACTAGAGTTCTATAAGTCCACAAAAGTATTAGTATTCATTGCTGCTATTTTACCCACCTTCACCCTTAGCCTACATTACAAGTTTGAAAAGTCCTATGAGATCCTTAATTTGGGCTATAAAATCTTAGAGATATATAGGGTGAAGCATTGCTTTGACTAGTGTTCTTAGCTAAATCTTATGGTATCTGTAAACATCCTTGCATGTTCACTTGCATTTTAGTACTTCTTGTAAAAAGTTTTACTGATCTTTCTACACTTGAAGCTGATTTTTGATAAATTCGATTTATTTACTTTTCATCATCTTGGAATTAAATTGGTAGTCTCTTAATACTTCGTTTGTCAACGTGAGACGTGCATTTAGAATTAATCCTTTTTTTTTTAACTGAGCAATTGATCGAACATGCTTTGTTTGTTGAGTTAAATCACCATTTGCAATGGTTCAATGCTTTCTAGTTCCCCTTGTCAATTTGCTTCCATTTCCATTGGTGGTGTTTTTAGTTCTTTTTCTTTCTTGTTTTGCTCGGGACTAGCAAAACGCCTGGTTTGGGGTATGATAACTCTAATAGATAGAGTTATTTTACCCTTAGTTTATGTAATTTTGACCATGTTAGTCCCATTAGGATTGGTTTTGTGTGCTTGTACATAATTCGTGCCTAACCATGCTTTTTAGGAACTTAAGCTAATATTAGAATTTTTCGTAGAATTATGCACCAATTTGAGTTTAATTGGCATTTATGGTATTACGTGCATTGTAATTAATGAATTGTGATGTGTTTTTGTAGGTAATTTTAAAAATTTGGTGCTAGTAGAAGAAGTGGCAAAAGCCAGGGATTGGAGTGTAACTTGTTGGAATGAAAGACAAAGTCAAAAGTCTGGTCAAAGGTTTCACAACTGCAGTCAATGAATCCAAGTAAAGAAACTCAAAACTGCGGTTTTCGTCCCTTCAATTTCAAGGTTCTATAACCGCGATCAAAATATCCAAAGAGAAAATTCAACAACCGTGGCTTTCAAGCAAAACGAGAATTATTCAAGAATTGTGGTCACTAAATTTGTCTAGGAAAAATGGTGACCGCAGTTAATGACAAAAAGTCAACACTCTAACCAGAGGATTTTTGAAATTATCCTACGAAACACACCTCAATACACATAGTTAGAAGTGTAGTCTAGTTTTGTATAGTTAGCCTTGCTAGTGTAGTAGTCTAACCAAGTACTATATTCCATTTTTATCTAAAACTCTAATTTTAGCTTAATTCTAATTGTAAAAATCCTATCTTTTACTTTCAACTTATTGGGTTTTTAATTCCCGTTCATTTGATATCAATTTCTCCTAATTTCACTTTGCCTTTCTTGCATTTTAGTTTAGAAAAGTTACTATCATTTAAGTCTTAGTTTAAACCTTGTTCTTTAGTGGTTAATGATATAATGATAATTTGCATAATTTTTACCCTTTAACTTGCATTTGTTAGTTTTATTTGGGTGTTAGTTAGGAGCAAATAAGGATATAATAAGGATATCGGGTTATTTTGTGATTAGCTATAATTATTGGTTATTTAATAACTTCTAGGGTGATTAATTGTAGGAGTTGTGTACGTTGGATATGGACTTTGGATCATACTCATCGTGGTCCAATGCCTATAACTTTTCATGGATTGGTTTTTGTTGCAACAAGACCCATTTCTAATGGGCTGAAATTAAAATTTAAAAGCCCACAAGGAGGGAGTGACAAGAGCCCAACAAAAAAAAAATTTCCCTTAAGAACAAGAAGTCGTGTAGAAACGAAAAAAAAAAAATAGCAAAATAGCAACAGCAGCGACCAACAGCAAAAAATAGCAAGCAGGAGCAGCGAGCAGGAGTAGCGAGCAGCAAAAGGAAGAGAAAGCAGCAGTAGTCATAATCAAGGGTTTAAAGGCTCCTTTGGATGCTCTTCTAGTTTGCTCTCTTATTTTTTAATTTTCCTTAATTCTCTTGGGTTTATGGCTATGTTTAGTACTTTGTATTTTGCAAATTTTATGATGTTTAGGGAGTATATTTTCTCTCCTAGGATGAGGATGAAACTTCAATAAATTGTGGGATAATGTCTATGTGAAGTGATTAATACTTGAGATGTTATTATGTCTACCTCATGATTGATTGATTCTGGAGTACTTTGGATATGAGTTTAATTGAAGAGGTTCTTCTCATTATTTGAAATATTTTCTGTGAATGCTTGGCTTTGATTGTTTAGATTGAGATTGGGTATTAATTGTGATTTACTATCTTGTGGATACAATTAATGATTTGATTTTAATTCGTTTAGGCAAATAGGTGCATGACTTAGATTTTCCTAATAATCATAGATGTATGTGCTCCCTATAATTTATTGAGTGTGGATTCTAAATCCTAGTTTATTAGTCATTCGATAAAGCTTTCTTATTGGGTTGATTATTTTTCTTTGGTTGTTTTAGTTTAAGATAGATTCTCTCATTAAAGTTTTCTACAATAATTAGCCTTTTTTAATTATTTTTAGAGTTAATTAGTTAAGTTTAATTAGTTTCTTTGAATTTCAAGTCCTGTGGGTTCGACCTCGTATTTGCCATTCGTACACTATAGTTTTATTTGTGCACTTTCAAGTACAATTTAAAGTTACAACAAGTTTTTGGGCACCATTACCAGGGATTTGAATTAGGAATCAAAGTTAATTGTTGACTGAAAAAAATTATTGAGAATTGGTATAGAGTATGTCCACGTGGAAGCGTGACCATACAAACCGTCTAGTGAAATTAGAAGCCTTTCCCTTAGAAGATTTAGAGGACAGTGAACATTTACCTCTTACGATGGGAGATAATAATCCTATTGATAATAGAACACTTAGGGAAATTTTCTCAGCAATAACCACCAATCCTCCATCCTGCATTGTGTTGCATGCAGTTGAATCAGTACAATTTGAGTTGAAGTTCCAGGTGATCCAACTACTTCCCTCTTTCATAGGCTTGAGTGAGAAGATCCTTACATACATGTGAAGGATTTCCTCGAAATATGTACCACGTTTATGTTTTAGAATTTTTCTGATGAAAGAGTTCGGCTTCACCTATTTTCTTTCTCTCTAAAGGATAAGGCGAAGGCATGGCTAAATTCTTTGCTTGCTGGATGTATCACCACATGGAGGGTTTAGTGTCAAAATTTCTCTCTAAGTTAATCCCATGTCTAAAACAAATGCCTTGAGAAAAGAAATTGTTTATTTCACTCAAGAAGAACATGAAAAATTTTATGAAAGTTGGGATAGATTCAAAGACTTGCTTTTAAAATGTCCTCACCATGGGTTTGAAACATGGAACTTGCACAATATTTCTACAATGGTTTAACTCAGATAAACCGAAATATGATAGAATCCATGAATGCATTGGGAGCTTCTTGTCTCTTTGACATGATCTAGATTCTAGATTTCTTAGAGACATCTTTCTGTTAATTCCCAGCAATAGGATTTTTCAAGATCTAATGATATTAGCCTGGTAATAACCTCTAGGACCATCTTGTCTTTATGAGACAATTCGATGACTCGTCTGTGAAGATGATGTTAGAGAAATTAGCTGGAAAACTAGATTCATTAGATCTCAAGAGTTCTACAAGCTCTCGGGATGCATGTTCTGTCTGCTTGAGTCCAATGCATACTACCCAAGCTTGTCCTGGTTCCCAGGCCGCATATCCTGATTGTCATGCTGAACAAGTAAATGCACTAAGGGGGTGTTTGGTTTATGAGTATGAGAGGGGGGAATGGAAATCAAAGTCAATGATACCCACAGATGGTGTTTGGTTGAACACTATAGGAATGAAAGTGTTAGAAAATACCTACTTTCATTACCTACTTGTGACATGGGTTTCAAGTTGAGTAACTTATAAACATAATGAAACCCATTCCTATGTTAAACCAAACAAGTAAGGGGGGAATGATATAAACCCATACCAATAGTGGGGTTTATGATTTCTATTCCGATTCTGATTCCCGGATGTGAACCAAACACCTCCTAAATTTTATTGGTAGACCATTAGATGGTTAGTTTTTTGAGACATACAATCCTAACTGGAAGAACCATCCTAATTTCTCGTAGAGGCAGAATTAGCCTCCTATGAATATTGGTGGGCAACAAATGCATCAATTTAGGCCAATACCTCCCATCACTCCTCCTGGGTTCCAGCAACTTGTCCTTCCCACCTCAGCCACATTCTCAATCTAAACAAACCCAACTTTCATCTTTAGAAGAAACTCATGAAAACTTCAAACCAAATATTGCAAGCCAATTCTCAAGCCATTGTAAAGTAAGAGACTTAAGTCGGTCAGTTGGCCACCCAGCTTTCAGACAAAGGAAAAGGTCAATTCCCGAGTCAGCTAGAGGTGAATCCCAAAAGGCATGTTCAATCCATCATCACTCTTAGGTCAAGAAATCAAGTAGAAATCAAGTGATATCCCTCTCAGGGGATAAAATCTAGAGTGACTACTCAAGTAGAGTAACAGAGTCTTGTAAATGAACATGTTGAAAATGAGAATGAAAAAACATTAACTCTCTCTCCCAAAATAAGTGTTCCTTGGGCTCCTTTTCCTCAAAGACTAGTAATCCTAAAAATTGGTATTCAGTTTGATAATATCTTAGAGGTGTTTAAATAGGTGCAAATAAACATCCCATTTCTAGATGCTATCCAACAAGTACATTCTCAATCTTATGATAACTCTAGAAAGACCTAGTCACTGTAAAAAGAAAAAATAATGTTTCGAAGAAAGTTCTTTTAACTAAACAAGTTAGCTCTGTCCTTCAATGTAAATTTCCTATAAAACACAAGGACCCTAGTTGTCCTACAATTTCTTGTAGGATAGGAGATCATCAAATTGAGCAAGCTTTGTTAGATTTGGGGGCAAGTGTGAACTTATTGCCATATTCTGTCTATGTGCAATTTGGTTTGGAAGTGTTGCAGCCCACTAATATGACACTAAAATTAGCTGATAGGTCCATTAAAATTCCTAGGGGTGTTGTTGAAGATGTTTTAGTTAAAGTTCACTCATTCTATTTTCCTATGGATTTTGTTGTCTTAGATACTCAGCCAACTCCTAATGCAGATAATCAAATCCCTGTGATTTTAGGTCGTCCATTCCTAGCCACTTCCAATGCTCTTATTAATTTTCAGGAATAGGGTGATGCAAATTTCTTTTGGGAACATGAAAGTTATAGTTGAAGTTGAATATCTTTGATATCAGTAGACAACCACCTAATCTAGATAATGTAAATGAAGTCAATTTAATTGATTCACTGACTCATAGCACTTTTCTTCAGTCACATTATGATAATTCCCTTGAACTTGTTTGACACACTTTGATTGCGATGTTGATTTTGATAAATAAATTGAGGAGGTTAACACCCTACTCGATTCTGCACCTTTAATGAAAATTCAATCATGGTAACCAAAAGTTGAACCACTTGTTGTGAGCCCATCCCTACCAAGACTCATATCAATTGCAGAGCCACCAAAGTTAGACCTAAATCCTTTGCCTAATACTTTGAAATATGCATATTTAGGTCAATCTGAGTCTTGGCTTGTAGTCATAGCTTCTGGTTTATCTGATGATCGAGAGTTTAAACTTTTAAACATCCTTAAAAAACATAAAGAAACTATAGGATGCAGCATTACTGATATCAAAGTATTAGTCCTCCTATAGTGATGCATAGAATTCATCTAGAACTCAAAGATGCTAAGTGATTTACGGAGGTGTCTTAATCCAATCATGCAAGATGTGGTAAGGGTTGAAATTATCAAACTATTAGATGTGGGTGTGATTTACCTGATTTCAGATACTGAATGGATGAGACCAATTCAAGTCGTGCCTAAGAAATCTAGAATCACTGTAGTGAAAAATGAGTCTAATGAGTTAGTGCCTGCTAGATTCAAACTGGATGGTATGTCTGTATTAATCACAGAAAATTGAATGCCATGGCAAGGAAATATCACTTTTCTTTACCATTCATTGATCAAATATTAGAAAGGTTAGTGAGTTATACTTATTATTATTTTCTTGATGGTTATTCCGGTTATAACCAAATACTCATAGCACCCGAAGATCAAGCGAAAATCACATTCACTTGTCCTTTCGGTACATTTGCCTACCGTCGCATGCCTTTTGGGCTATGCAATGCACTTGCTACTTTTCAGAAGTGTATGATGTGTATTTTTTTGATATGGTAGAGAGATTTGTCTATGGGTGTTTATGGATGATTTTTTTGTGTTTGGATCTAATTTTGATGAATGTTTACATCATTTGTCCCTTGTATTACAGAGATGTTGAGAGAAAATTCTTGTTTTAAACTAGGAGAAATGTCATTTCATGGTTAGAAAAGGAATTTTTTTAGGGCATATTGTATCACATAAAGGCATTGAGGTAGATAAGGCAAAGATTGATTTAATTGCACATCTTCCACATCCTAAAACTATGAGAGAAGTAAGAGCTTTTGTGGGACATGCAGGGTTTTATAGGCAATTCATTAAAGATTTTAGTAAAGTTTCTAGGACTTTGTGTAATATTCTTGGTAAAGATATTGCTTTTGTCTTTGATGATAGTGTTCATTTTTTTGAAAAGTTAAAATCTGAGTTAACTTCTGCACCCATCATTAAGCCACCTGATTAGAGTTTGCCTTTGAAGTAATGTGTGAGGCTTCTAATTATGCTATTGGTGCTGTTTTGGGACAGTGGGTTCCTAGACGAATTCGACATGTAATTTATTATGCTAGTAAGACCTTGAATAATGCTCAATTGAATTATTCAACTACTGAGAAAGAATTGCTAGCTGTGGTTTTGCTTTAGATAAATTTAGGCAATATTTGTTAGGTTCTAAAGTTTATGTCTACTCAGATCATGCTACATTTAAATATCTCTTGTCTAAGAAAGATGCTAAAACTTGGTTAATCTGATGGATATTGTTGCTACAAGAGTTTGACATTGAAATTAGGGATAAGAAAAGTTTTGAAAATGTTGTGGCAGATCATTTGTCTAGACTTACCGTTGATTTTTCATGATGATTTATTGCCTATTATTGAGTCTTTTCCTAATGAACAATTACTTTTTGTCTCTCAATTACCATGGTTTGCAGACATTGTTAATTATCTTGTGACTAACCAAATTCCTTCTCATTGGTCTAAGAAGGATATAGATAAATTTTTGGCTGATATGAAGTATTTCTTTTGGGATGATCCATACTTGTTTAAGTACTTTGCCCAGATTAGGTAATTAGGGGTGTATTCCTGACATTGAGCAGAAAGGTATAATTTCATTTTGTCATGATCATGCATGTGGTGGTCATTTTAGCTTAAGGAAAACTACTGCCAAGATTTTTCAATGTGGATTTTATTGGCCTACAATTTTTAGATATGCTCATGCATATTTTTTAGCTTGTGAAAGATACCAAAAATTAGGAAGTATTTTCCATAGAAATATGATGCCTTTGAACCCAATTTTGATAGTTGAATTATTTGATGTTTGAGGTATTGATTTCGTGGGTTCTTTACCTAATTCTTTTGGTAATTTCTATATTCTTGTTGGAGTTGATTATGTTTAAAAAATGGATAGAAGCTATTAATTGTAAAACAAATGATCACAAGGTTGTTGTTCAATTTTGCAAAGAGAATATTTTTGCCAGGTTTGGTACTCCTTGTGCTATCATTAGTGACGGTGGTAAGCATTTTTGCAATAGAGTTTTTGTGCAGTTAATGAAGAAACATGCCTTACCATATTTGGTATAACTCATAAAATTGCAACTCTATATCATCCACAAACAAGTGGTCAAGTCGAAATTTCTAATAGGGAGATTAAACATATTCTTGAGAAAATAGTAAACCCTAGTCGTAAAAATTGGTCTTTGCGACTTAATGATGTTTTGTGGGCTTATTGTACTGCATTTAAAACTCCCATTGGAATGTCACCATTTAGGATTGTATATGGTAAGGCATGCCATCTACCTGTTGAATTTGAGCTTAAGGCTTATTGGGAAATTAAGCATTTGAATTTTGACCTTTGATAAGGCAAGTATTAAAAGGAAGCTTCAATTAAATGAGTTGGAAGAAATTAGAAATGATCCATATGCATGTGCTAAATCATATATGGACAAGATGAAAAAGGCCCATGATCAACTTATTTTGAGAAATCTTTTACTCCTAGTGATAAAGTTTTGTTATATAACTCTCGATTACATTTGTTTCCAGGGAAGTTAAGATCTCATTGGACAGGTCCTTTTCTTGAAGTTTCGTACTGTTTATCCTCATGGGGCTGTTGACATTGAGAATTTGAAAAATTGACATATGTTTAAAGTAAATGGACAGCGTCTTATACTATTTCTTGAATTAAAAAATTTAGAGGTTGATAGTATGCCTCTTGAGGATCCTGTCTATTACAATTTTGCTTTATTTGGTCTGGCTGAAGACGTTAAACTTAGGGCTTCTAGGAGACAACATAGTTATTGTTCCCCTCGCCTTTCCTTTACTTGTCGATTTTATTATCATCTTTCTAGCATTGAGGACAATGTTTAGTTTAGGTTTAGGGGTAGAAACATTGTTTCCATTTGTGATTTTTCATGATTTTTAGTGTTTGTGTTGTGTTTAGTCTTTTAAGGGATTTTCTTTTTGAATTTTGTGGAATTATTAATTCCTTGATTTTTTTTTTGTTTGTTTTTCTTAGTATCTTGAATGGATAATTTTGTTGTTCAGTTGTGTCTATGTTTTGTAGGAATAAGAACGTAGACTCAAATCCAAGTGGTAAATCTCTTATGAAGGGCTTATCAGTGGATTTTAATGGATTTTCAAGCAAAAAGCCAATAGTCATAAATCATACCATGATTTTCTTTACCTCCTTGTGTTTTTAATTGCTATAACATTGTGTTTTTCTTATCTTGATTTTTGCTGAAAAAAGGTGACAATGTTAACTTTTGAGTGTGGGCTGGGAAGTTGTCTTGGTTTATGTTAATTGTATTAGTATATTTTGCTGTGTTGAAGAATTTCATTTTGGTGTTAGCCTTTTGGTCTAAGAGCAAAAGTTGAATTTTTCTTTGGTTTAGTATGTTTCATTGATTGTTTTACATGGTAATTTGAGAGTATGAGTCATTTCTTGATTGAGTAGTTAAGTATTCAGTGTTGATGTTTACCTTTCATGATTTTTGACATTTTCATGCACTTATAGCTAAAATTATTTTTAGCGTGATGCTCAGTGATACTTATATAGACTCAACTACTAATTGTACCCTATATACCTACTTTATTATATTTTCAAGGCAACTAATTTTTAAATAATTTAATTTGATTAAAAGATGACAGTAGAGCCTTCTTTGGACGTTTGAGCCTTTCAAGCTGATCCATCTTTAAATTTTTATCCTTTGCTTCCTTTTTTAATCCTTATGCGAATGAATGGAGAGAACAACCATTTGATTACTTTTCATTAAAATTCATTTACTCACCCTTATGAGCCAAATGTTCTTATTTTTACAATCCTAAATGTCCTTTAAAGAGATTTATTGCACATTTATGTTTGTGGAGAGGATATAAGGATTGAGGGATGGTTAAATAAAATGCATTAATTGATTAGAAGTGTATGGTGAACACTTATGGGGCCGAAAAAGGGTGTGAAAAAAGAAAACATGTGGATGAAATGAAAAAAAAAAAAAAAAAGAAAAAAAGTTCAAGGAGTTTTTCTGAAAAAAAATAATAAAAATAAGAAACCAAATTGCATAAGGAAGTTGGCTTGTTAATGCATTGGTTGATTTGTGAAAAAAAAAAAAAAGAAGGAAGGTGACTCGTTTTGGCCCAAGTTTGAATGTTGATGGGCAGTTTATTGTCTAATTGTGGGGTTGTGGAGATGTAGTGCTATTCCATGTTTAAGAAGAAGTTTTGCTTTAATGTGTGCGCCACTAATTTAAAGCTCTTTTATTTTCTTTGATCTTGTACTTTTCCTTTCTTTGTTAACCAATACCTTAGCCTAACGTTATAAGCTTTAAAAGTCCTACTTGAATTAAATTGAATTGATTGTCTACATTAGTGGAAAAGTATAAGAAGAGTAGGCTATAGGATGCTCAAAAAAATTTCAAGAGTAAACATAATTTTGAATCGAATGTCTTCGAAATTGAATTTTTCTTGTGGCTATGCACACACACGCCCCTTGGATTTCATGATTTGGTTTGTATTAACATTTGAATTATGAGACTGCTTGATTGGTGATGGCTTGACTATTGATTACTAAGTGGACATTTATTGGGATATACTAAGTGAAGGTTAACATGAACTGTTTGTGCCTTTAATTTACTAAAATTGCTTGAGGACTAGTAAAGTGTTAGTTTGAGGGTGTTTGATATAATGATAATTTGCATAATTTTTACCCTTTAACTTACATTTATTAGTTTTATTTGGGTGTTAGTTAGGAGCAAATAAGGATATAATAACGATATTGGGTTATTTTGTGATTAGTTATAATTATTGGTTATTTAATAACTTCCCAAATGGTGATTAATTGTAGGACTTGTGTACTTTGGATATGGACTTTGGATCGCACTCATCTGGCCCAGTGTCTATAACTTTTCATAGATTGGTATTTATTGCAACAAGACTTATTTCTAAGGGGCTGAAATTAAATTTTAAAAGCCCACAAGGAGGGAGTGGCAAAAACCCAACAAAAAAATTAAAAAATTAAAAAATTAAAAAAAAATCTGCCCTAATATGAACAAGAAGTCGTGCAGCAACGAAAAAAAACAGCAGCAAGCAATAAGAACAGCAGAATGGCACCAGTTCCAGCAGCAAAAAGAAATAGTAGCAGCAGCGGCCACAAACAGCAAAAAGCAGCGAGCAGCAACAAGAAGATGAAGCAGTAGCAGTCATAATCAAGGGCTCAAAGGCTCCTTTGGATGCTCTTCTAGTTTGCTCTCTTATTCTTTAATTTTTCCGAAATTCTCTTGGGTTTATGGCTATGTTTAGTACTTTGTATTTTGCAAATTTTATGATATTTAGAGAGTAAATTTTTTCACCTAGGATGAGAATGAAACTTCAATAAATTATGGAAAATATCCATCAATCAGTGATACTCCAGTGCTTGAGATGTTATAATGTCTACCTTATGATTGATGGAGTATTTTGGATATGAGTTTAATTGAAGAGGTTCTTCTCATTACTGTGAATGCTTGGCTTTAATTGTTTAGATTGAGATTGGGTATTAATTGTGATTCTCTTGTCGATACAATTAATGAATTGATTTTAATCCTCTTTAAGCAAAGAGGTGCATGATTTAGATTTTCCTAATAATCATCTATGTATGTGCTCACTATAATTTGTTGAGTGTGGATTCTAAATCCTAGGTTGTTAGTCATTCGATGAAGCTTTCTTACTAGGTTGATTATTTTTCTTTGGTTGTGTTAGTTTTAGATAGATCTCTCATTTAAGTAAAATACAGTAATTAGTTTTTTTTAAAATTATTTTTAGAGTTAATTTGTTATGTTTAATTAGTTTCCTAGAATTTCAAATCTCAGTGGATTCGACCTCGTATTTGCCATTCCTACATTACAGTTTGATTCGTGCGCTTGTGAGTACAATTTAAAATTACAATAGTTAATCTTGTTTGAAATATTGTCTTCCCAGTTTCTAAACTTCATTTAGTAGTGAGTTTTCATCAAATTTTGTTTCTTAACTCAATCATTAACTTATTCTTAGAAATCTTGCATTTCAATTTCTTTCCAAAATAGCAAACAATGAAGAACAACATGGCACCTAGAGTAGGATTTTCCACTTTTAGTAAATTGAAAGAAATATTTCTCAATCATTGGTCGATCATTTGCTAGTTAATATTTATGTGCTTTATTAGGGTAGCATGTACTAGTATTGTGCTATGGTTTCATTTAATTCCTTGCATATCTAGTTGGGCCTTAATTGCTTCCTTATTTGGTAGAGTAATTTAGTACTAATTTTAAATTAATTGTTCATTTGTTTAGACTTAGGTTGCACATCAAGTGTAGAATTTCAATTGCCTACTTGTTGCTCATTCTTTGAAGCTCTCTTAGTTAGTAATTTAATTGATACCTTAACTTCATTTCCATATTTGATTAGAAGTAATTTTAATCTTTAGCTTAATTTCACTTCTTAATTACTCTTGCACTTTATGTTTTCCTTCTTGGTTTAATATGCGTTCATATGTGCTTATTGCTTTTTATGGTTGCCTAGGTTAGTTAGTGGTATTTTAATTGCTTCTTAGATTAATTTAGTGGTTCCTTAATTGTGAGCTTTTTATTGCTTTAATAGAGTAGGAAAAATCATCCTTTTTTATTTGTCTAACTAGTGTAATGGCTCTTTGATTAGTAGTGTAATCACCAATCAATTTTCGTGAGAACGACACCCACTCATAACTAACTTACAACTCTACCTCGTATACTTGCAAGAGTGCAGGTGTTGGTTAGGTATTGATTAGGCTTATTTTTATTACTTGTTTGCATGTAATTTACCTTCCCAATATTTACCGAACACTATAAATGTGAAGTTCCCATAAAAGAGTAAAAAAGAAAAATAAAATAAACCTTATGAGGTTTCTTATCAGAAATCAAATTTGATTGAGGTAAATTTTCTTATATAAAAATAATTTTAAGAATTGATTTTCCAATAGCTAGGAATCAAGTAATAATAGAAAACAAAATTTACTTGAAGAATGAATTTTACATATCTTAACTATATTTTGGACTCCTAAAGAAAAAGACAAAAACTCCAAATAGAGTAGGAATGAAAATAACTTTTTGAAATTTCATATTGGAATTAGATTTGATTGAAGAAAATGTCCTCGAAAGACAGAATTTTAGGGGCGGGTTTTACCACCCGAAAGTAAAGAAAAATGAGAAATAAATTTCTATGGGATAGTTTAGATATGAAGTAACAAAATTAAATAAAATATATTTGGAGAACAAATTACACATATCTTTAAAAAATTATATGTTAGTAGAATATACTCCCACCATCCCATTTATATTGTTACACTTCCTAATTTGGGATATCCTAATAAAAATATCATATTACCTAAAATAGATGATTTGTTTTGTTGAAATTTTAAATTTATCATTTCAAACATTCAAAATATTCCTAATTTCATTAACCTATTGGCCCCAATAATCAATTTATTATCCTTCTTTTCTATCTTTTCTTTCCTCTCTTCTCCCAATTAAAACTTTTCAATAGCAAATATTTGCATTGAATTATTTCAAGTCAATTTAAATTAATAAAATTTGGAATGCTGGAAAATCGATTTTCATGAAGACCCAAATGTTACTGCATGAAAAGATGAAGGGGAAGAGTCGAGCTTTTGTATATTTAAGATACTCTTGAAAATAATTCAAGAAGGCTATAATATACTCAAACTATTCGATATACGAATTGAACTCAGCTTGTTAAGTGTTCGATCAAACTTGATTCATTATTAATCAAACCAAACTCGATCAAAATTTAGTGTTTGTTAAATTTTTTTTGTTCAGCTCAAATTCAACACTATAAATTAAAAAAATTAAATTTATATATAACAATTTTAAATTACTCGAGATCGATTCAAAATTCAACTCGACGAAAGCTCATTTATATTCGACTCGAAAGATAGTTAAAGTAAAATTTCGAATTCGTTAAAATAATCAAACAAGTATGAACACTAGAGTGTCTGACTTATTTGTGTTGATTTATACATCCAAATTCAATGACCAAAAGAACTTCAGAAGGGCTGAATATGATTTTAGGAATCAATCGAGATTTTTATAATCACATCAAAACTCAAGGGAGATCAAATTATTATTTTTGATTACTCAGCTATCCATTGAGACTCACAATTATGTCTCATCAGAAGATTCTACAATATACAAAATGAATTTAAGTTTTTCATCATAAAAAATTGCAATGAACTTGTCATTAAATTTTGTTAAATGACTTAACTTCACACATTATTGCAACTAGAAGATCGTTCTACCTTCGAGTTCAACAAAGTGCAACAATTTTCTTAAATCAAAGTGATGGTGTATAATATATATTCGGTTCAATGAGGGTAAAACTATTATTTGACCCCTTGTCTCTTAAATTCGATGAGCAATCTAGCAAAGATATGGATGGAGATGTGGCAAAATGAAGGCAACTTTGAATAAAGGGGAAATCCAATAGATTCCAAATAGACTAATCATCAATGATTCAAAAGAATTTCACGTGGTTGTGATAAATTGCATTTCATTTACACAGCTAATTTTACTATGTAGGAGGACTAAGAAATGTGATGGTTGCATAATTAGCATTGATTTCATAAGGGGAAAAGGATTTATAAAATTATAAATTTAGTATTATTTTTTAAAATTATTTTACGATGATAAAATCATAATAAATTATAAATTTTTAATTTTAAATATTCGATCAAATTTTATTTCTCTTATTTTTTAAATTTATTAACGCTTCAAAAACTTTATCATTTTATATAAATATACTTTCTCGTTAAGTTTGAATTCCAATATGGCAATATCAATTCTTGTAGTCTTGTACACGCTACCAAACCCACGGAAAACTGCCGAGTAACATTGACTACACCTACCAAACCGAGGGGAAATTGCCCAGTAACGTGATAGAGGGCGTACGAGTGGCTGAGATTTTATGAGTACCGTATTGTTTATTCCACTGTCAATTCAATTGAAAAATTCTATAATTTTTTTTAAAAAATTATTCTCTTGATTTTAAAAGTATATATAGTACAAATTTTTTAAACATATATTATTATACTATATAAATATATAAAATATAAAATGCTCTAACACATCTAGAAAACTATAAGAATCTTCCCCAATTCATATAGTTAGTCAAGTTGATTTTTGGACTCTAGGGGAATAAAGCAGTCAGCGAGTCAACTCTAAAGACAAAAACAAAGAAAGTGGAATTTGATCCGAATTCAGCTGATATGGTTTTCTAATGCAAATTTTTGATAACTTTCAAAGTAAAATGTAAATATGTATGTGGTTAGTTTAAATAAGCGTAATGTACATAAATTCTTTTCGACATATTGTACCTTATATTTATTTTTTTAGTATATTACATTCTAACCTTTTAGATTTATCCATTTCAGTCAATCATTTAACATCGTTATCAAAATTAACTGATATACCAACTTTGCAGACCATGTATTTAAAGTGAAACATTCTTCAAATCTATTAAAACTATAAAAATTGGATCAAAGTGGGACCAATCTAAGAATGGAGAGCAATGTGTCTAAAATTTAAAATTGGGAGTGCAAAGTAAAAATTGATCGTAAGTTGTGGGATACAAAATGAAACTAGTCATGATGCTTCTATTGGTGCAACACACCCTTTAACTAGAGTGTGATCGGCACTTACTTGACCAACATCCATTAACTTTGGTAATTATGTTTAAAATTGAATAAAATATAAATTTAAGAGTTCAGGATATAATATATCTAAAAAATAAGTATATGGTGAAAATGAGATTCTGATAGAAGTTAAGAGGTGTAAAATGAAGTAAGCCCATAATCAAATAATTGGATTTACGTCACAAAGCGATTGAGCACAAAATTTGAGTGACCAAAATAAAATTTACCGTATAAAGAAAACTTGTTGCTACATGGCTTGACCGATGACAATTTATTAAGTGGTTGTATTCTATCTCACTTTCTGTATCAATCTTCTGTCTCACACATTATATGTTCGTTATGTTTTTTCTATCATAATAAATAGAGGAAAATAATTAGGTAGACCCGCACTTGAGCTCCATCTATAGACCTTGTGATCAAGATAAATATTATAGAATCTTGCTTACTTATTTATTCTATATGACAACACGTGCTTTGCACGTTTGAAAATATCAATCGTTTGATTTTTATTACTATAAATTAAAGAGTAAAGTATGTTTGGAGATAGTAACTGTTTGATTATTTTAGTTCACTTAATTTTTCATTTATATGATTTCTGTTTCAACGTTTGATTAAGATAAAATATTTTTTGTAGTTTGTATGGCTTTAGAAAAATATTTGCTTATAGGTGATTTTTATACATTTTCTTTAGATATACTTTGTTGGAAATATAAGAGATTTGTTTAGTTTAACAGTTCAAACAATTTCATAAGAGCTAAATAATTGTGTATTGTGAATAACACATCTACCTTGCAATTTTTAAAATAGAAGTCCATTTCCTCGATTAAAGATTATTGAAGCATTTTACAATAAGCCCATTGGTACTATATTTAACTTCAAAAATAGGAGAGTTTAAAGTATCATCAAATTAGAGTGCATTGTATGAAAGGAAATATATTAAATTTTTTTATTGTACCATTATGTAAGTTTAGTAATCAAAAAGGCTACTGTAGTCTAGGAAAATGTTGATAATTTATATGAGAATTTATTGAAACCCTTTTTATCTTCAATTATTCAATTTCTATTCTAACAACTTTGAATTTATCAAGTGCATTAGGTTATTTGATTATTCTTGAATTCCTATACCTCTCTTGGAACTAACTTGATGAGGGAACCATTCATGTGTAAATACTAAATAGCCATTTCTAACTTAGGAAACAAAATCTCTCTTAAATATATAGCACAACTATAGGAATTATATCATGAAAATAGAAAAAGAATAGTGAAAAATAGTTTACCATCATTTAGCAATTTACTTGTGAATTTTAGTGAGTAATTGATTATGTTAAAACTATCAATCTATATTATAGTAAATTAAAAGATAGATATCAATAGTATAACTTTTATTTGATAGAATAAGATCGACAACATGTAACAACAATAACTATCAGCTTGTATAGTAATAATTCAAAAGTAACAATAAACATTTAGTATTTAGGTTTTATTAGACAACATACACTTTAATTAAAATCTAATTAGTAATGCCTTTGATTTAATATTCCTATTTTTAGTATGTCATTTATACACTTACTAATATATAATATTAGATATTTACAAATCCAAAGACAATAACAATAATTTTTTATAGGAGGACAATAATTATCTATTAAGAATTTTAGCTAATACAATTTAGGAACCAAATTTTGATTTTAGGAAAAGCATAACTTAGATTAAATATTTGTTAATTATTCAAAGCATGAAAAGGGAACTACAAACAAAGTAAGAATTGCAAGATAAGAATTATATTCTTTTAAAAAAAATAAAATAGATAAATCACATTTTTCACCTCCTTTCTTACTCATCCAATCAGTTTAATAATAATAAAAAAGATAGGTTCCACATTGTATTTTTTTTTTCAATACACCACACGGAAACCAAAATTTTTTTATATTCTGGACTACGAATCTCTTTCATCATTATAAAGTCTAGACAACAACATTGATACAAATAAATGGCATCAGCAGAAGAAAGGTAAAGATGTTGACAATATTTATGATAGGATAATGTCTTTGTTAATTCAAGTTTAGATGGCCTTAAGATTTTTAACCAATTTTATGTTTTCTTTGTTCTTTTTTTTTTTCTTTCTTTTTTTGAATCAAAAATAGAAAAAGATTTCAGAACTATTCTCTCAAAAGATTCCAAAAATTTTATACATGATAAGTACTACTTCTTTTTGTTTAAAGATAATTCTTACTATTATTTAATTTAATTCCCAATCCTAAAAACTTGCATACTTGTATATTTTCTAAAATTCATCCATAAAAAAGGGATACCAAATAAAACTCTCTATTCTGTACAAAAATCTTATTGTAACAGTAAAGTAATCATTAAGATTGATATTTTAAAATTGTGTGCTTTTAAAAGGTTAATAGTATTTTTTTGCAATAAAATATAGTTTGGAGGCCAAATTAGAACAGATTTTCAGTTTGCTGGGTCAAATTGATAATCTTTCAATTTTGGGAGCTACATTGGGACATTTGTTTTAGTTTTAAAGACCAAATTGAGACTCTTTGAATTTGGAGAACTGTATTGGAATATTTTTTCAATTTGAGGGTCAAATCAAGACCACTTTAATTTAAAACGCCATATTGAGATTTTTACTTAATTTGAATGGCCAAAATGGTATTTAACTATTTGGAAATAAAACAACCTTATTTGCATTGTTTTCCTTTATTTGTCAAATGAATTTTTCTTTTTCTTTTAATAATTGTTAATAAATTATTAGTTTCTATAATTGCATATAAATTTTGTCCAGCTATTATTGTATCTACAATCTATATATGTTGATAATAATCATATGCATAATTCTATTTGATGAACAATTTTATTCCATTAAGTTTTTTTTTTTTTTTGATACTTTTATTTAATATTCATCTTCAATTTCTAAGCTATCCCAAAATTCTACTCTATGAGAAAATTAACTTCAGTCAAATTTAATTCCAAATGAAGTTTCAAAAAGTTATTTTTTATTGCATGTATACCTTTTAATCTCCTCAAATGTTCCTAAATACCTTTTGGGGAGAATCTACTCTTACATCAATTTTCACCATTAATCGAGTTCCATCTCCCACGATTGACTACAAATCTCCTTATGAGTGTCATTACAGTACATCTCCAGATTATCAAACCCTCATGAGTGTTTGGATAACACTTTAGACTTCCTCCTAATGAGCGAACTAAGTTAGAAATCGCTCTAGAAATGTGGACATGC
Organism: Cinchona pubescens; assembly: GCA_025175665.1. Taxonomy (NCBI): domain Eukaryota; kingdom Viridiplantae; phylum Streptophyta; class Magnoliopsida; order Gentianales; family Rubiaceae; genus Cinchona; species Cinchona pubescens. Next base: position 116,202 of record JANKKI010000447.1, read on the forward strand.
TTGAGAAGGTTTTATGCTACAAAAAAGTACATGACGAGATACTCATAGACTCTCAGCGGTAGGATCATAACAACGATAGCCTTTGTGCTGTATTCCATAGCCAAGAAAATAACATAGTCTACATCGACTATAACCCTTAGCCTTCCAAGCTAATGATGCTAGTGTCCAAAAGTATGCGTGAAATATGTAAATTAATTATCCAAGTAAATTTTATATTTTTATTATTTCTTGATTTCTAAAATCCATCCCAAAGAAATATTTTCTAATCTTCTTTAATTTCTAAAATTCATTCTTAATTAATTCTATTACATAAGCAAAATTATTTCAATCAAATTTATTTCCTAATATGAAGTTTTAAAAGTAGATTTTATTTATTCATCTATTCTTTGAAATTTACATAAATAGCCTAATATTTTATAAAAGGCATTCAATTCAGGAATAAATAACAAAGTCATTAAATTTTATAGTGAGAATTAACTTGGGAAAGAAAATAAAACTAAATCAAACTTCTTCATAATTATAATAGTATATATTCAAAAAAATATTTGTAATTTGTAGTTAATATTCATCATTTATTTCTAAATCTATCCTAAAATTCTATTCTATGAGGAAATTTATTTCAATCAAACTTAATTCTAAATATAAGTCTAAAAAATTTTAGTTTCATTTATTGTGTACCTTTTAGTATTTTTTCTTCGTTAAGGTTCCAATATATATATATAATATGTAAATTTTTTTCAATTAAACTTTATTTTTTATTATTTCTTGATTTTTGAAATCCATCGCAGTAGAATTATTTCCTACTCTTTTTTAATTTTTAAAACTCATTCCTAATATTCTATTACACAAGGAAATTTACTTCAATTAAATTTATTTCTTAATATGAAGCCTTAAAAGTAAGTTTTATTTCCTCTTTTACTATTTTAGGAGTATTTACATAAATAACCTAAATAATTATAAATAAAAAAAAGGCATTAAACTTAGGGGACATAACAAAGTATTATAGAATACGGATACGAAGGATTGGTTTCAACAAAATGCGATGTTTATAGCTTCGGAATTATGTTGATAGAAATTTTTACAAGAAGAAGGCCAATGATGAAATTTTTGTTGGAAACTTGAACTTGAAGAACTAGGTAAATGATTCTATGCTCATGCAATTGTTCGGGTTATACATGCCAACTTGTTGAAGCCAAATAATGAACATTTAACTCGAAAGTTGGAGTGTTTAACATCAATCATGGAAGTGGCCTTAAATTGTATCTACAAATCTCCTATTGAGAGGCTTAGTGCAAAATATGTCTCGGACACACAAAAGAAGTTCAAACTCAAGTTTCTTGCCAGCTTTGGAGATAGATGAATTCTCATTAAATGTTAATCCAGCATCTTATGTTAGTGGAATTATTGAACTAAAAGACCTATTGTCCGCACACTTCACTGATGAAAGAAAAGTGGAACTCTTCTCGAATTAAATATCTTTTTTTTACCCAACAAGAATAAAATCGGATTGAAAATTTAACCATACATCACGAAACGTGGTAGATGCAGAATTATGGCTGTAAGGGATCAAGAGGACTTGTATAGTTGTTATTTGAGAGGGACATAATCTTTGAACAATTAGTGGTATCTTAGTAATTTGGTGACTGAAAAGAATGAAGTATTATCAGTGGACAAAGTGATGTTCAAAAAAGTTTGGTGTTATTGAAAACTTTACCCTAATTATTTGTAAGGGTTTGGAACTTAAAAATTTTCAAGGTATAATATCCACTTAGCAACAGTCAACTTGTCACTATTTTCACATTGCACGTTGATTTTTTTGTGCCTTTTTTTTTTTTGCACTTTGTACACTAGTGTTTTCTTATCTTGTCTATTCAGTCCAACCATTAAAAGATTTTATCAATTTAATGGCTTTTGTTAACAGTTGAACTGGAGTGGCAAGAAAAGAGAACATCAAGGTGCAAGGTTACTAAAAAAGTTCGGGTGTTACTATAGCAATTGACAACAAGTTTGGAGTGCAAAGAAGAATTAATCGAAAAAAAAAAAAAAAAAAAGCAGGTACTTTTAATTGGATATCTATCAAGGAAATAAGACTTACACAAATTGAATTTGATAGTAAAAAATATGGGGAAAAAAATGGTACATATAATGACAATGTGGCTTAGAAGTGTTGTTTAGTCTATTCTTGCAATATTGGTTTTATTATTATATGTAGAATTGAATATTATGCTTGACTTCCTACAAAATCCCACATTGCACCTTAATATTTTTGTTTATTTTTTTTTCTTATACAATCCAATCGTTAACGAAAGCCATTGAATTAACAAAAAAATTTTAAAAACCATTGGATTGCAAAAAAGGTTCGAGGAACAATGTAAAAAATAGAGACGAGTTCATAGATGCAAAGTGAATTGTACCCGGGAAGAAAATTGCAATTCTTGAATTCTAATGTAAGGGACGACCGCACCCATCTCCACATGGAACTCAACCATTTAGGGAATTTCACCATGGAAGCTAATAAATCTATTTAGGATTAACTTACTAGTAATATTTAGCGAAAAATCATTTATAAGACCACAATTTAAGGTCATTTATGAAAATCAATCTAGGTTGTAAAATCCTATTAAATTATTAACCCTTAATTTTATATATTTGATCAGATTTCATTTCTTTTTTTTATGAAATTAATGACATGTTAATAATTTTGTGAAAGGATTTTGAATTTGTAGTCTTGATGTATTGTTAGTTACCTACCCTAATAAAATGAAACAGAAAGGAAAGCATTCTTGCCTAAATATTTAGGAATAACAATTTAGGAACTTTATCCCTCTCTATCTTTCATTACATCCAACCAATACTAATATTTAATTTCTATTCCCCAGTATCGCATAAACCCAAGCAGGTACTTCTTTTCCTTCAATTTTTTCATTCTTCCTACTGATTGAGATTCTTGCAATCAAATGTCAAACTCTAGATCTCCATTTGTATATAAATGTGATCCAGTGGATGATGCAATTAGTGATGATGCTTAAAAAGACATTGTTATCATCAAGTCTTATAAAACATATCGAGGTTTTTTAAAACAATCGATCAAAGTTCATATAAATTCTATTCAAGTGTAATAAATGAGAACTATGTTTGGATTAAAGTTAAGAAGTTCAAGAACTGTTAAGTATGACATGCTTATACACAGTATTAAAAAATAAGAGACATCAAATATTAGAGTAGTCTGTTTTAGCAAATTCTTCCACTACATATTTAGATAACAAGGAAAGAGATATAGGAGTCTACACGAATTTAATTTGTTTGATTATTTTAACGATCTTATTAATGTGGTCAATATTGGTTTGTTTGATTTTTCGAGACAAGTTTCAAATGAAATTCTGTCAAATCAAGTTCGAATCTATCTTGATAGTTTAAAATTTTTAAATGTAAATTTGAAGTTTTAATTTTATTTAACCAAGTTCGAGTCAAAATTAAAAATTCAACGCACACCAAACGTCATTTAAACTTGGTTTGATTATTTACGAACCAACTTTGTTCAACTCTTATCGAATCGAATTCGACTCAATTATTGGGTTGTTCGATTTTATTTACGTATTTTCAAAATTATTTATATGACAATGACACAAAAGCAGCCTCTTTGTTTGTCCATACTAAGCAACCTTTTCATTTGTACACCATGTATACAATGTTGCACTTCGGACCGATTTGCGATTCCTCCCTACATATATGACACAAATAATATTATTGTATATGAGTATATTTATACAAAGTGAGAAATACAAAATTGTAGGATTTAAAATTCCAAAAAGAAAATTAACCCACAAGAAAAGAAAGCAACAATCAAAACAAGGTTTTTATTTTCTTCTCACCAAATCTCTCTGCACACAGCTCAGTAGTAGTAGCAGTAGTACATATATATAGGATGCCTATGCAAGTATAATTAAACTAAATCACAACTTGGATTTGGCCTACACACAAAACAAAACCTATTTGGATTTAGACCCAAATCTAAACACATATGGAAAAGACTTAATAACCAAATCTAATTCCTATTGGTACTTGGTTTAACTCATACATTGCCTCCCTTAAACCAAGATCTTCAAATTTGAACATGCCTAATATTTTCTTCAACTTGACAAATGACTCCAACTTCAACGGTTTCGTAAAAATATCTGCCACTTGATCTTCGGTCTTACAGTAATCAATGACAATTTCCTTGTCTTGAACCAACTCACAAATAAAGTGGAATTTGATGTTAAATATTAATGTAGAATCCATCTATCTCTGGATTCTTTGGCCACTTCAATACTTGAGTTGCTATCACAAAAGATTTTGGTAGGACCCTCTTGCTCGTGTTATTTTCTGTCAATTATACACATCTAGAAACCCAAGCATTCTTGTCAGCCCAGTGGTATTGGGTTATACTACATAGTGTATGTGACATGTGTTATTGGACTCTAACTTGGTCTTTGCGAGGACGCAAAGCCTAAAAGAGGGGTAAATATGATGTCCCAACCCATATCAGAAGTGGAAGGAAATATTGTATTGTTTATAACACCTTAAATTATGGACTACTAATAATTTGATTTAAACATTTTGAACCCATTGTTTCTGATTAAAAGTTGTTGGGCCATCCCAGGGTCTGGAATATTACAATTGGTATTAGGGTGAAACTCGTATAGTCCCTGGATGGGGTGAGACTGGGCCAGTAGTATTGGGTTATGCTACGCAGTATATGTGACACGTGTTATTGGGCCCTAACTAGGGCTTTGCAAGGACGCAAAGCCTAAATGAAGGATGAATGTGATGTCTCGTCCCACATCGAAAGTGAAGGAGAATATTGTATTATTTATAATATCTTAGATTGTGAGCTATTAATAATTTGACTTAAATAAGATTTTGAATCCGTTGTTTCTACTCAAAAGTTATTGAATCAGCCCAGGATATAGAGTGTTATAATAGTTGTTTAAATCTTTCTCATTTTCAAATTTTGAATAGTGTAATATTTATTTTCACAAAAAGACTAAAAATAAAAATTAAAAAATGTATAATAATTATATTTTCACCTTTTGAGCATAACAAATATTTTAAAATTAAAAAACATGACACATTCGGACAGAGTCTTAGTCTAGTCGACTTTGGACAGCGGGGAATGAAGCAGTCAACTTGAGTGACTCAACTGTCAAGATAAAAACGAAGAAAGTGGAATTTGACCGGAATTCAGCTGAAATGATTTGAAATAACTTTCAAAGTAAATGCTAAATATGTATGTGGTTAGTTTAAATAAGCGTAATGTACTTAAATTCTATTCGACATATGGCTCTCTTATTTTTTTACGCACCCTAGATTCTCAAATTTATTCATTTGAGTTCAATTTTTATTATTATTATTAAATTTAACGGATATTTCAATTATACACGCCATGTATCTAAAGTGAAACATTCGTCAATTTTTTTAACACTATAAAAAACTGAATCAAATTGGGATGAATTTAAGAGTTGTGGATACAATGTGTACAAAATATAGAATTAGGTTTGCAAAATAAAAATCGATCATAAGCTACGGATACAAGGTGAAATTAGTCATGATTATTTCTATTGGTACAATACGCTCCTAAACAATAGCATGGTTTGTACTTGCATCCGTTAACTTTGGTAATTATGTTAAAAATTAGATTTAGTATAAATTTGAGAATTTAGGGTGTTATATATCCAAAATATAAGTATATGGTGAAAAAAATGAGATTTTGATAAAACTTAAGTACAAAGTGTAGCAAGGCAATAATCAAATGATTGGATTTAAGTGACCAAGCGATTTAGTACAAAATTTGAGCGACTAAAATAAAACTTACCCTATAAAGTAAGCTTTGCTACATGGTTTGACCGATGACAATTTATTAAGTGGTTGAATTCTATCTCGCTTTAGATGTTAATTTCTAATTTCGCACATTATATGTTCGTTATGTGTATTCTATCATAATAGATAAAGTAAAATAATTAGGTAGGTTCAATTTTGGATCCCACTTATAAATTTTGTGGTCAAAATAAATCTTATAGAATCTTATTTACTCATTTATTCTTATAGTTTAATATATACCACAAATTCTATAAATGAGTTAAAAACTCATGTGTATCTAAGTATTTTCTAAAGATAAATACATATCATCCAAATATTTGGACAATAGTTGGTAAAGTGAATTACAATAAAAAAAATTGGAACCATTTTATACTTCTATTGGATACCTGTCTCTTATACACATCTATGAAAAAAAAAAGAAGACACTTGGTCATTTCAGTGTCTGAATTTTGATTGCAAATCAACACATATATACTCTATATAGATGCTACTAATTTACATAATCCATAATCAGTTCCAAATTCATCAAAATTGAAATGGAAAGACATTTCTGAGACTTCTACTATCTAGTACATATTTTTGTGCAATATTTTTTCATTGCGACTTTATCCACAGCCATGAAAACCACAAACGTTGCCACCGATCAATCTACTCTTCTAGCCCTGAAAGCCCTCATAACTTCAGATCCTCATCAATTCTTGTCAAAAAACTGGTCTTCAAATACTGCAACATCTTCTGTTGTTTGTGACTGGATCGGAGTCAAATGCAGCTCCAAACATCTAGAGTGTGTTTAAACATTTCAAGAATGAGTCTCACAGGCACCATTCCTCCAGAAAATTGGGGAATCTCTCTTTTAATGTTTCTCTTGACATTGGAAGCAACTATTTCTCGTGGACATCTGCCCCAAGAGTTGTCACGTTTACGACGCCTAAGGTTCATCAGAATAAGCTTTAACAACTTCACTGGAAAGATTCCAATGTGGTTTGGTAGCTTTCCTAAACTTCAATTCTTGACTTTATCTCACAACAGTTTTTCTGGCCTAATCCCTTTTTCCATATTCTAACCTGTCGAAACTTGAACATCTCGATTTTGATGGCAATTCCCTGAGAGGGAGGATTCCCTAACAGATTGGAAACCTCACAAGCTTGACATTTCTGAATCTTCAACGGAATCAACTGATTGGTTCCATAGCATTGGAAATCTTATAACTGAGACTATTGGAATATGTGGCATTCTCATACAATAATTTAACTGGTACTCTTCCTGATGATCTATGCCACCATCTTCCAAATCTCAAAGGGATTTATCTATCTTTCAATCAGATACATGGTCAAATCCCATCAAGTTTATCTCAATGTTCACAACTTGAGATATTGTCGTTGTCATCCAACAAATTCATTGGATCTATACCAAAAGAAATCGGCAACTTACAGATGCTTGAGAAATTATACCTCGGATCCAACAATTTACAAGGTACAGTACTGTTCAAACAGAGCTGTTTTATTAGTTTTCCATTGTTCAGACAATGTGAAATTCCTTAATTATTTCCTCGAGTCAGCCTATGTAAGCCATGCAATCATCAGATTGGTCTATACAAATCACGGCCTCATGGACCCGTAATATGCATCAATTAGAGTAATCCATTTTTACATTTTAGTAATCTATGGTGTAAACGACCTAAGATGCACGCCTCGTGAGCAAAAAAGCTTCGAGCTCGATTTATTCTTTGTTTAACACATATTTGCGGACATTAGCAGGTGTCATTCCACGAGAGATTGGAAATCTTCGTAACCTCAAGGAGTTCACCATTGGGAGCAATCAAATTACAGGCTCCGTACCGAAAGAAATTGGGAATTTGACTGGGCTTACAATTCTTGGATTTCCTCATAACTTATTAACAGGTAGATCCTTACCAGGAAGGAAGAGTTTCACTTCCTATCAATTAGTAATTTGTTAATTTAAATCATGTTTTACAATTTACTAAAAGCTGAATTCTTAGATTGTATTTTAAAAAATTACACTTACCACATTCATGCATTATTTGATAGGTGTAATACCAGAAGAGATCTGCAACCTTTACAAACTGAAGAAACTTTTCTCAGGTTTCAATTACTTAAATGGCTCTATACCAATAGGGATCTTCAATCTCTCATAGGCAATCTTCCATCAAATATAGGTCACCAACTGCCTGATCTAGAGATATTGTCTCTCTACGCAAATAACATTGGTGGAGTTATACCAAATCCCTTATGAATTGCTCTAAATTGTGTATCTTTCCCTCGCATCAAACCAATTCACCGGCTCAATTATCAATAATTGGGAATCTTGAACTCCTAGAATTTCTATCCTAATCTTTCCGATAAAACTTGATCGGTGATCCCAAATATTCGGAGTTGGAGTTTCTTAGTTCCTTGACAAAGTGCAAGTATTTAAACGCTTTACAGATATCAGAAAATCCACTCAATGGTTTTATTCCGGCTTCGGTTGGGAATCTTACTACTTCCTTAAAGTATTTCTACGCAGGAGCTTCTAATATCAAAGGGCACGTCCCGAGTGAAATCCATCTAGATGGAAACTTGAGCAGTCCAATGGCGATTTCTCTAGAAGACAATCAGCTGAATGGAGTTATTCCAAGAAGAATCCAAGACTTAGAAAACCTTCAATGGCTATCTCTCACGAGAAACAAATTAAAGGGTAGTCTTGATAACCTTCTGAGAGAGCATGCACTGCCTAGCTAGTTGTATCTTAGCCAAAACCAAATTTCAGGCCTGATTCCAGATTGTTTTGGAAATATAACTTCTCTCAGGATTGTTGACCTCAGTTCCAACTCATTGTCATCTACAATTCCTGCGAGTTTGTGGAAACTAAGAGATCTCTTGTTGCTCGTCCTAGCCTCGAACTCCTTGACTGGATCATTGCCTCTCGAGATTGGAAATTTGAAAGCTGTAACATTAATTAACCTGGCTAATGAATCAAATCTCAGGGGATCTAGTATATGTGCAATAGGCGATTTACAGAGCTTGCAAAACCTTTCTTTAGCAGGCAACAGGTTAGAAGGGCTCATTCCCAAATCATCTTTGGAAACATGTTCAGCTTGAAATCCCTAGATTTGTCAAATAACAGCCTCTCTGGTTCAATACCCGAGTCATTGGAGAAACTTCAATCTTTGAAAGTCCTCGATGTTTCTTTTAACCATTTAAAGGGTGAAATTCCCTCTAGTGGTCCTTTCAGAAACTTGACAAGTGAATCCTTCATTTTCAATGATGCACTATGTGGTGATGCAAAATTTCTTGTACCACCATGCCTGAATGATCATCCAAAACACAAATCAATATCGAAAAAGGTTCTTCTACTTACATTTATCCCACTAGGGATTTCTATTGGGGTTGTCTTAACATTGGTATTCCTTCGATGTCGATTGAAAGAAAAGGTTGCAAGTGCAACAGATTTGTTACCTGTCCCAGCAAAAGGAATCGTACTTTCTTATTATGAACTTCTACAAGCAACTAATGGATATAGTGATAACAATTTACTTGGCTCTGGGAGTTTCGGATCAGTTTATAAAGCAATTCTGAATATGATAAGATGGAAGCTCTGTAGCTTTAAAAGTATTTAATCTGCAGCTTGAAGGTGGACATAAGAGTTTCGATGCAGAATGTGAGGTACTCTGCAATCTTCGCCATCGAAATCTTGTCAAAGTTGTGAGTTGTTGCTCTAACCTTGATTTTAAGGCCTTGGTGCTTGAATACATGTGCAATGGGAGCCTCGAGCAATGGTTGTATTCTCCTAGCTGCTTCTTGAACATTTTTCAAAGATTGGAAATAGTGATAGATGTGGCAAATGTCTCTTATACACATCTAGATGTGTATAAGAGACAGATATATATATATAGTAATATTATCATTGGTGAAGATATGGTTGCCTGTGTAAGCGATTTTGGAATCGCAAAGTTTTTGGGTGAGGAGGAAAGCACTGCATTTACCAAGACCTTAGCAACAATTGGTTATATGGCACCAGGTAATCTTCATATTGTGATTCTCGTCAATATTTTTTTTTCATATTTTTTCTAAGGAAAATATGATTTTAAAAAGTGACATAAGATCACTGAGTTGGCAAAATTATATTAATTAACAAACCCCTAACATTAGATATTTGGTCGATTTTGTTCATTTTTTTTGCAAATTTAATGACACGTCAATGATTTTTGTTAGTTTGTCATCACTTTAATAGAAGTAAATGTTTTCCAAATGATTTTTTGGATTGCAATATCTCTTGTAGAATACTAGTATATTGGAAGGACACAGTGTCAACAGCATGTGATGTCTCTAGTTTTGGAATCCTACTGATGGAAGTCTTTACAAGGAGAAGACCTAATGATGAATTGTTCGATGGAAATCTAAGCTTGAAGAGTTGGGTGAATGAATCAATGCCTAATGCAGTTCTTCAAGTTGTAGACACAGATTTGTTGAAGCCTGACGAGGAACATTTCACTGAAAGGTTGGAGTGTTTGTCATTAATCATGGGATTGGCCTTAAATTGTGTTGGAGAATCTCCTAAGGCCTGTCTCGATATGAAAGTTGTAGTGTCTATTGATACACTACAGAAGATCAAGCAAAAGATTTCTTGAATGTCATGGAGGTAAATAAATTAAGAATACATATTCTGTGGCATGTTTTTATTTACAAATTAATTAAGAAAAGCTATTTACTGAAAAAAATGCAACTTAGATGTAGATTCGCCGTCATTGGTGGCTGGTTTCGAGGGAGCCTTCGCTTCTTTTGTCTTCAGATTTCCGCTCCAAATTCGAAGTACTATAAAGTCACCTACATCTTATTCTAAGGAGAATGTCTATTTTATTTTTTTTCTCTGCTTTAAATTGTTGTAATATAATTTCTCTGCTTCAATTCTTGGACAAATATTTTCTTATGAATGGTCTACCATGTTTAATTAGAGACTTAAATTGTCTCATAGAACTGTTCGCTTTTTTGCGGCATTCTAACTAAACACATTATTTGACAAATTAGATTTTGTCAAATTTTTCAGTGACAACTGAATGCCGCTTATGATACACTGACACGTGAATATAATATTTATATCTGCGGCACACATATATTTTTTTTTCAATCTTTTAACATTGTTATTTAACACTTACTTTAAAATTATCCATATGTCAATATATTCTTAGTAGCATCGAATTGACATTGAGTAGTTGTCATTAAGAATTTAATTTGACTCTAATAGGTTATTGGGATTTTTTTTTTTTTTAAACTCTTTAGTTGCAACTAGAGTACAAAAGAAATTAGAGGTGTTCATTGACCCACTGGCTCGAAAAATCCGCCAAATCGATCTACTCCAAACCGAAAAAATAGGGTACTCGAGCTATATTCTGAAACTGGGTTGGGTGGAGAGTTGGATAGAAGGTGACATTTTAGTAACCTGTTAGGTACTCGTCCATTTTAGGGATAAATTTATAAATTTTCTTGGTAGAATTTTCTCATACTTAGAAGTTAATAGAGTTATTACTACACTTAGTATTATTTCGTTAGCCTATCACAAATCTCACATCTTCTTTATTCTCTTCCTCATACCCTCTTTGTTTTCCTCTAATCATATTCAAGAACCTCTTTGTTTTCCCATGTCGGGATGTAAGCTTACTTGTTGGGATGCAACCAAAAGCTTGTTTGTCGAATCAATATATATATATATATATATATATATATATGAGTATCTACAATTATAATAATATATTATTGTATATGTGTACATAATATTTTGGCCATAATATTCGTAATTCTTAATAATTAAATATGTTAGTAACTGATAATATTATTTTTCTTAATACTTAAATATCTTTTCTTTGTATAATTGTGGTATTATGTATAATTTATGTATTTATACATTAATATAAGTGTACAACTTATTAATGTAACACTTTTATTTCAATAACTAATTAAATGAATTACTAATTTCCTTTTAATACATATAAATACTAGAGTTAAGTAATTATTGAAATATCTATATATAATATATCTATACATAGATATTCTTATGTTCATATACTAACATTTATATAACTTATAATTGTAATAAAAATATTTTTTACATAACGTCTAATCCTTATATACTTATACAGTTATACTACATAACTTATTACTATAATATTTTCAATATCAACAAGTATATTCAATGCAGTACTATCTTGCTATTAGTATAGATACAGTTATATAATCATATATATATATATATATATATATATATATTCTTATATACTTATAAGATATAACTTAAAATTTGTAACTTGTGTTTATATACATATACATATATATATAGAGATAGAGTTTGTATACATACAAAAATATGTGCGTGTAAATTTGTACATATAATCTATTTAAAACTTGTATATATAATATATTATGAATTATTTTTTTTGAACGCACCTAATATATAAAGATGACAATATGGATGATAATGTTAAAAGTAGAATCATTAAAAAAAAATTAAGATACTTGATAATGATATGCGTACATATAATATAAGGATTAAGCAAACACCATTTATGAAGCTTGCTTTTGTTGAATGATGTTACAATAATTTAGTTATGTATTTTTTTTATTATTTATGAGTTTACTTGTATTTTGAATTTGTGGAACTTGCATTATCTTGTATTTCTATAATGTGATATTTTAAATTTGTGGAATGATATGGAATTTGTGGGATAATATACTAAATTTTGAAATTAGAATATGAATGGAAGAAGATTAAATATTCAACTTATTCGACTTGTACGACTTACCGGTCAAACAAGTCAAATTTAATCAACTCCACTATAATCAACTCTGGATTCATATGACTTGACTTAACAAGACAAGTTGAACAAGTCGAAAAGTCGAACACCGCTTGAATGTATACTCCTACCCTTAAGTATTGGGGTAATTACATTTTACTCACATAAATTAAAAAAAAAAAAAACAAACAAACTTTGCCTCTACTTACACTATTAATCCATGAGCACTTCTAACAACATCAAGAAAAGTTGATTATGTGATTGATATGCCCTTGTCATTATTATTTTGAATTTTCAAGCATTTTTATTTTCAATACTGGTTTGATAACTATTAACAATTAAGAAAAATAAAAATCAAATAAACGGATATCTTTGTCTTCTAGAGTGAAAATTATGAGACGAATTTGACTCAAATTATATTTCACATTATAATTTTTACACATTTAACCCAAAATATAAAATATAAAATATCAAGTTACAACCGAAAATTATAAAACTTTTATGAAAATTCTATTGTTATCACAATAACCCTTAAGAAAAAACTTCAAAGAGAAAATCGTCAAAACCTACAGCAGAAGCATTCTACCACTTTTAAAAATACTATAATTTAAAATAATATCAAATCAACTACTAGTAAAGAATAAATAGCACTCCTACAGGTATAATGCTCTACTACTTGTAAAATTATCCAGTGAGTGATCTTCCATTATCACTGGTAGGATAATCAAACTACTTAGTAAAATTATTAGAATTTCATATCCGGCTTTGTCTCTTTTCTTCAAAGACATTTCTTAGCTGGATTTTGGTCCAAATTTTAAATCTCCGACCAATAATATTAAATATGATCTAGGCATCATTATGCAAACTAGTAAGGTATCTCTTTTCGTATATTATGTATATGTATCTCTTTTTGTTATACAATGTATATAATTTTCTTTTTGTTGTTAACTAATTAAAATTAAAATTTAATAAAATTCTATTATAATTTTGACTCTTTTCTTTTTTGATTGGGAGAAAGTGTCCTCCAATTCTAAGATGTCATTTTTATACCAATCTAATATTATTAGAGAAAGCTTATAAGCTTAAAAGAAGGACAATCTTCTCTTAAATTGCAAATCTGAGACAAACTCATAGATGAACTGTATCACAGTTTTTTAATCAAACAAAATAAGTATAATTACAATTCTTAAGAGTTGAGAGGATGCAATTATCAACATACACAAATTAAATATAAGTCTACTAATTTAAATAAACCTAAATGAAAACTTGATTTCATTTTATTTTCTTCTTGAGAAACTGAGCATTGAATGCAAAGTTATAAACTTCACTAAATCTATCAAGTATTTATTTGAACAACTTTATTTGTGCTTTGGTTTGTGACAAGTAAGACTTATATTAAGTTTATGACCACAAACTACACTAACTATTACTAAAACTATACATTCTTTAACCTTCTGGGTACAAATGACGTGTTTAAATTATTTTACGCTTCTTTTCACTTTTATATGAAATTGCTTTCTCACTTCCCTTTTTTGTTAAATTTGGATTTTATCATTTTGTTTTCTAGTTCAATTTTTCTTTATCATTAATGTAATAATTATAAATCAATTGAAACTTCTATCTTTTATAGAAAATATTTTATTGTATTTGACTTATTAAATACTCTGATATGCGCAAAAAATGTATCAACATAATTTTTCAATTTTCAATTTTCTAGCTAACTTGAGAGGTTGTTACAATTTATAAAGAATCTCATGAATGAATACAAATTATCATTCTCAAGTTTTACTAACAACAATTATTTTTTTTGAATTGTTTGATTTTTATTGTTAGGAATTAAATAATAACGCATATTTGGACAGATATTAACTGTTTAATTTTTTAGTCTACTTAATTTTCCACTTATATACTTAATGTTTAACTGTCATGCTCCTCTCTAAGGATACCATGATCGCAGCGCCCTCACCTTTCCCTAAGGACACAAGACTCAAACCACAAATCTCAAATTATGTGCCTTAAGAAAATATACAATTATCTGCAAAAACTGTAAAAATGTTAAATAATAGGGTGAGCAAAATACGAGTTCAGTAAGTAGTGATAGTTTCCTTCCATTGGATCGCACATGCTATATATAAATTATCAAGTTTAAAATCGTTTTACATACGTGGATGCATACTTTATATATAGTCATTCATATATCACATGCAATAATAAATAAAAAGCACACTCTATCAAAATGATACTTATAAATGGCAAAACGATAAGTTCACATCCTAAAAGGGACTGTATAAACATTTAAAACATATGATGTTGTACTGTATAAACATACAAGGTAATAACAATACAAATGGCTCAAGGTCACTAAGTTATTGGGATT
Organism: Cinchona pubescens; assembly: GCA_025175665.1. Taxonomy (NCBI): domain Eukaryota; kingdom Viridiplantae; phylum Streptophyta; class Magnoliopsida; order Gentianales; family Rubiaceae; genus Cinchona; species Cinchona pubescens. The sequence goes on from JANKKI010000447.1 coordinate 131,222, forward strand.
GATGGCAATACAGGATATCCCGTCCTAACTTTATATCTGTTAGGAATAGGGCCATATGCCCCCTCCCGTTAGGAGGCAAAAATACATATCTCCATATTGGATCAAAACTAATTTGGATCTAATTCCACCAACTCAATCAAAGTTACCAAGAGGGCAAAAAATATCACATGCGAGCAAATACAATCAAACAGAATATTCTTAAAAAGAATACATCAAGTGATAATACATACTGAGTTATTGAAAATACCACTTACATACATTTGATACAAAAATTAATAATTCAAATATCTCACATACTATCAGAATTCATACATAAATATATATTTTTTCAAATCTGTTCCTTAGCTCTTTCTCTTCCCAAGTCATCAGATATCATCTAAGAAATCATCAACATCATAATATTAAAACATAAAAGTGCCATTTAGTTGGGAAATTGGAACGGCTTTTGCATTTGGTTTCCTAAGCAATTTCAATCCCTAGATTGTCCTACTAGCACAGTTAAATCCACCACAAAAGCTCCAACAGCATCATTAATCTTTTATTCTTTTTCATTCTATTGAAATTAAACAATTCAAATGTCAAAAATATTAATCTGATCAACCTATTCCAGTAAAAGCTTACAACAATAACATGACTTTGTTCCATTGGCAAATTTCAAGAATTATAAATCGAAGCCGAAGAACCACTAAAACATTAGAATATAATAATATTGTTGAGTGATTGATTCAAAATTTATAGTTGTACTTTTGCTGTTAAATTGACTTGGTTCAAAGTTTGTTTTGGTTTTTCCTGTTGTAAGCCTATTTAATTGCATAAGAAATATAATAATATTTCTGATTTACTGTTGTAAGCCTATTTAAGGCAAGTTTCAGTCCAGGAATAAAGGTTAATTCTTTAGGAGTTTTCGTATTTTGCCCATTACATGTTTGTTTAAATTCCTCTAAGAATTATCCTCTTATTTTTGCTTTGTTCCAGATTTTGTTTTGCATCATTAAGGAGTACTTTAGTGTAATTCTAAAGTTCTCTTCTCCAACAATTGTGGTATCAAAGCCAGGTTTGATTGTAATTGGGCGTAAACCTCATGGCCACTAATGGCAATGTCGTGAGTATTTCTCAACCAGCAATTTCTGTCTTCCATGGTGAAAGCTACGAATTTTGGAGCATCAAAATGAAGACATTATTCAAGTCTCAATATTTGTGGGACTTATTTGAGAATTGGTATCCTGATACGGATGAAGAGGCCAGGTTGAAAAAAAAAAAAAAAAAGGGCTCCAAAGCATTATTCTTCATTCAACAAGCTGTTCACACATCAGTCTTCTCAAAAATTGCAGCACCAACCACAGATGATGAAGCTTGGACAACATTGAAAATGATTTTTTTTTGTCAAAAGTCATTATAGTAAAGCTCCAATCTTTCCATTGTGACTTCGAGACGCTGCAAATGAAAAGTGGGAATCGGTGCAATATTTCCTTTTAAGAGTAGCAGCTGTTGTTCATCAAATGAGGTCCTATAGGAGAAGAAATTTCTGATCAAACTATAGTTGCAAAAATGTTACGGAGTTTGACTTCTAGGTTTGATCATGTTGTTGCAGCCATTGAGTCCAAAGAATTGGCTACCTACTCATTTGATGAACTAATCTCATAAGTCTTTGCAATTTAAACCCTGTCTCTGAATACACATCTGAAAAGTGTATAAGAAAAAGGCTTTCAAGTGATGGGGAAGTCTTCCAAACAACATGATAACACAAGGAAGCCAACAAGAAGAGGACGTGGCAGAGGAGGTTATCGTGGCAGAGGTGATAGAGGTGGTTAAGGCAGAGGTAGAGTTGATGCACAAGATGAACAAGAGCAAATAACCGAGAAGCAGAAAAATTACAAGAGCAATATTCAGTGTTATTATTGCAAGCGGTATGGACATGTAATGATAGATTGCTGGAAAAGGGAAAATCAAGCAAATTATGCAGAAGATGAGGAGGAGATCCAGTTATTTATGGCCTATCAAGATAACATTATAGCTATTCAAGTGATATTTGGTTTCTAGACAGCTGCTACTCCAATCACATAACTGGGATAAATCTTTGTTCAAGGAGCTGGATGAGTCATACAAGGTGAAAGTGAGACTTGGTGATGACAAACAAATGCAAGTTGAAGGCAAAGGTACAGTGGCAATAAACAATGGTCACGATAATGTAAAGCTCCTTTAATGTCTATTTTATTCCTAGTTTATCACTAAATTCATTGAGCATTGAACAACTTATGGCTGGTGTGTACTCTATCTTGTTTGATGATGTCTCATGTGTGATTAGAGATAAGAAATCAGATCAGATTATTGTTGATGTTCGGATGGCACCAAATAAGCTCTTTCTACTTGAAGTTTCTAGTGTTGAAACCTATGCTCTTACTGTCAAAGAAAATAGTGAGTCCAAATTATGGCATTTATTGTATGGGCATTTGAACATAAAGGGTTTGAAATTGTTGAGTCAAAAGGAAATGGTATTTGGGTTACCCAAAATTGAGTCTTTTGATTTGTGTGAAGGGTGTATTTATGGAAAACAATGTAAAAAACCATTTCCTGAATAAAAGTCTAAAAGGGCATCCAAGTGTCTTGAGCTTGTACATGCTGACTTGTGTGGCCCTGTGAAAACACAATCATTGGGTAGGAATCGTTATTTCTTATTGTTGATAGATGACCAGAGTCACATGAACTGGGTCTATTTTCTTCAATTCAAATCTGAAACTTTTGAGACCTTTAAGAAGTTCAAGGCACACGTTGAGAAGCAAAGTGGGAGAAGCATCAAGGTTCTGCATACTGATAGAGGGGGAGAGTTTGTGTCCAATGAATTTAATCAGTTCTGTGAAGAATAAGGCCTGTGAAGAGAGTTGATTGCACCACATACACCGGAGCAAAAGGGAGTGGCTGAACGTAAGAATCGCACTATTGTCGAAATGGCAAGAAACTTGATAAAAACTACGAGGCTGCCAAGTCAGTTTTGGGCTGAAAGTATTGCTACTGCTGTTTATTACCAGTTGTTGAATTTATCTCAACAAGGACTGTTCTCAACCAAACGCCATTTGAAGTTTGAGTGGTAAGAAACCTTGGGTAAGCAACTTGAAAATATTTGGTTGTATTGCCTATTCTTTGATAGATTCACAAATTCGTATCAAACTTGATGAAAAATCCATGAAATGTATTTTTATTGGCTATTGCTCTCAATCCAAAGCATACAGGTTTTATAGTCCTTTGAGTGCGAAGGTGATTATTAGCAGGAATGTTGTATTTGATGAAGATGCAAGCTATATTTGGCATGAGAACTCTGATGGTATTCAGTTTGGAATTCCAACTGAAAATGAAGCTCCATCAGTTGATGAACAACAACCAACTCCTCTAAATACTCCTGGTTCATCCTCCTCAAGTTTACCAAGCTCAACTTCTTAAAGTCCCAGCAGCAAAAGTTAATCTGATGAAGAAACTCCTCCAAGAAAATTTAGGTCATTAGCTGATATTTATGTGGCTACACAAGCCTTGTTGTGTAGCTGACCCAACATCATTTGAAGAAGTAGCAGAGAAAGAAGAATGTTACTATGTAATGGTGGAAGAACTTAAAAGCAATCCAGAAGAATGAAACGTGGGATTTGGTGGATCTTCCCAAAGACAAGAAAGCCATCGGAGTAAAATGGGTCTTTAGAACAAAATTTCAAGCAGATGGCAGCATACAAAAACACAAGGCACGGCTTGTGTAGAAAAGCTATTACCAACACAAGGTGTAGATTTTGATGACACATTTTCTCCTATTGCGCAATTAGAGACGGTGAGAATTCTGATAGCCTTAGCTGCTCAATTAAAGTGGCCTATCTACCAATTTGACGTCAAGTCAGCGTTTTTAAATGGAGATCTGGAAGAAGAAGTTTATGTCACTCAACCTGAAGGTTTTGTTGTTCGTGAGAAAGAAGAGCAAGTGTACAAATTGAAGAGGGCTTTATACGGCTTGAAGCAGGCTCCACGGGCATGGTACGATGAAATTGACTCATTAGCTTTCTTGATAATGGTTTCGAGAAAAGTAGGAATGAACCCACTCTTTGCTTTTAAGCTTCAAGGTAAAAATGATCTTCTCATTATTTGCCTTTATGTTGATGATATATATATATGGGTTCTTCTTCTTCTCTCATTAATGAGTTCAAATTGTGCATGAAGAGAAAGTTTGAACGTCAGATTTGGGTTTGTTGCATTATTTTCTCGAGTTAGAAGCAAGTTGAAGATGGAATTTCTGTTTCACAAAGAAAATATGCAACTGATTTGCTTAAAAGATTCAACATGCTTAATTGTAAATTTGCAGCCACTCCAATGAACTTAAATAAGAAGTTGCAGGTTGATGACAGAACTAAACAAGCTATTGCAAGTCATTTTAGAAGTTTAGTTGGTGGCTTAATATACTTGACTCACACAAGGCCAGATATCGATTTTCCAGTTGGAGTGATTTCCAGGTTTATGCATAGCCCTTCAAAGCATCATCTTGAGACAGCAAAACGGGTTTTACTAAGATTATGTAGATGGAACAAATGATTATGGGTTGTGGTATGAAAAAGTATCAAATTTTGAAGTTGATTAGGTTTAGTGATAGTGATTGTGCTGGTTGCTTGGAGGATAGAAAAAGCACTTTAGGTTATATTTTCAATCTTGGATTAATTGCTATTTCATGGAGTTCCAAAAATCAAGCTAAAGTATCTTAAGGCACTTCAGCGAGTTCGAACTAAATTGATTTTATGTATTGATTTGGTTTTCTAGAACCTCTGAAGGCACTTCGGCGAGTTCTAACAAAATTCATTTTATGTATTGATTTGATCTTCCAGAACTTTTTAAAGCACTTCGGTGAGTTCTAACCAGACTGATTTTCTTTGTTAATTGGGTCTTCTAGAACCTCTTAAGGCACTTCAGTGAGTTTTGACCAAACTGATTTTCTTTTTTGATTTGGTCTTTCCAGAACCTTTTAAGGCATTTTAGCGAGTTGTGACCAAATTGATTTCAATCGATCTGAGTTTAGATTCTCGAGGTTGTTCCCTCGACCTGGTATCTTGCTACCCTTGAATGACTTTTTGTCTTCCTGAGTGTATCTTTGATGTTCGTTGATCAATTTTGAAGTTGGTCATGAATTATAAGAATTGGGCTATGAAAAGTTGTGCCCTCAATATTTACGCAAAAAAGTAATGCCAACATCTTTGCACCTGCAAAGATGTTGGCAGTTACTTTTTTGACTTTTGGACTTTCCTACCGTAAAAACGATACTTTCCCTTTTTTCTAGGATTCTTATCTTTATCTCTTTTTTGCTCATCCTTCATTTCTTTATTCTGCCACTAAGTCATTAATCTTGACTTTTATTCTTCATATTTTCCATTAATGGCTTCAGCATCCTGTCAAGCCACTGGTTGTGGGTTCGGAACATATTTTAGATGCCGTAGGCTCTAGCAACCCTAGAGGTCGTTCTCCTATAAGTATTATTGGGAGCTTTCAGGAGAATTATAGCCTTCTTCTAGATATAACTATTCAATTAGCCTTCGAAGGTGACAAAACATAGGCTCTACTAGAAGGCTTTGTGACCTTTTTCAAAGATCAACTGAGATCCAGCCTTTGCCTTCAGATTCCCCCTTTTTTTCATTCTGTTGTGTCTTAATTTCTGGCTTTGTGTATCCCAGTTAACCCTCAATGTCATTAGATTTGTGGTCTGGTTTTGCATATTATGCAAGCATTTGGACAAAGAGCCCCCCAATCAATGGCTTTAGGGCTTTTTACAAGTCTGAATCTAAGTAGTAGAGACTCTGGTATCTTCCATTTTCAATCTCGCTAGAAAGATGACATTTTCATTGAGCGATATCCTTCTTCAGTGAAGGAATGGAAGACACAATTCTTTTTTTCTCGGTGGATAGAGTTCGAAAAATATAAAGCAGTCAGGCGATCCACAAGAACTTGAATGCAGCCCCTTTAGGTATACAAGATTTCATATTTGACATTAAGAAGTTTAGGGTGGTTCTTGATTTTTTAGGTAGTCATACGAAAATGGAGCAAGTTTGCTAATTTAGATGAAACCAAGCACCGAGTTTTGACCCAATTTGCTCACTAGGTAATATAATCATAATTACGACTTTACATCCCTTACCGACTCTAATCAGGTTTCTATTGCTTAGTAGGTGATGGAATCTCTGAGGCGTGAATCGTCTTAAGCCACTAAGGTCGAAACCTTTGGGACAGTTGAAGCAATCCCTAACTAGATGATTCTCTTCGAGAGCATGCCTTCAAGAAGATCTGAACTCATGTCTCCTTTGAGTAGGAAGAGGTGAAAGCTATGGAAGTTTGTGAGGTTCCTCTTCCTAAGAAATCTAGAATCCAGACGTGGACCATTTTTCCCCTCATTTCCCTTCTTCAAAGAAGAAGAAAGCAACTGAGAGGGCCATAAATCCATCCTCTAGTGCTAGCTCTGACTCTTCTTCAAGCAAGAATGCTATAGAGAGATTGAAATCCTTAGGGGAGTCCACTGAGTGGTTGATTTCTATGGTTCCTCCTTACAATACTTAAGATTCCAAATGGATGAGTGTCTACAATGAGCAATCAGTCCAGTGATTAAGTGATGATCTTCAAGATGTAAGTGTTAGTGTTAGATTGATATTTTTATGAATTTACTTGTAAATAATACCACGATCTTCCTTTGCATTCATGGGAGAATAAGAGCTTCGTATTCATTTAACAGTGCCTTCTGAGAGAGAGGCTTAGTATAGACGAGTTCAGAAGTGACCTGAAAAGTAGACATCTGCCGTGGAGAGCAATTCGAAAACTATATCTAAGAAAGAGATAGCCTTGGCCGAGCTAAAGAAAAAATATGACATAGAGGTTGGCCTATTGACTAAGCAAATTAGTGTCCAGACTACCGAGTCTGAAAGAGCTAATATAGAGATAGAGGAAGTGTAGAAAACTCTTCAAGAAGTACAACAAGCTACCAGTGAGTCTAGTTCCAAATACAGTGAAACCAAACCCATCGAGCCAGAAATTCTCTTAAAGAAGTCAATCAATTCCTCAACTCTGAAGCTCTTTAGAAAGACCTAAAGTCCTGCAAGTCTTTTTGCTGGCATGTTGGAAGGATAGTATTCAACAATGCTTTGAAGGATGTTCAGAAGAGATTTCCAAATCTTTCTTTGGATTCTAATTCCTTCCCAGATCTCATCCCTTAGTTACCGTTGAATTATTGAACTAGCTGGGAGCTCTCTTTACAAGGCCTCGCACAACTGAAGATTTGTTCATTCCTTGGCTACCTCATGCACCTGATATTTCAAATTGATGAAGAAGGAGAATAGTATATATATAGAGTGATTTTTTGTAATAGCTCATTGATGACAATTTTTTTTTGTAAAGAATTGCCATTATCATTTTGAAATATACAATGATTACTTTCTTCTAAATATCTTCGCAAAAGATCACTTAGTTTCCTAAGTAATACTTTTTCAAATTAATGACATTCCAAGTTCTAGAAATAGGCTTGCTTTGATGATCAACTAACTTGTAGAAGCCTGTGGGATAAGCTTCCACAACTTGATAGGGTCCTTCCCAATTGGCCTCCAATTTTTTGGGTAACTTCAAATGGACTGACCTCGTTTTTTGAAGAACCAAGTCATCTAGTCGAAAGTACCCTTGTCGAACCCTTGCATTATAGTGTTTAATTATCTTTTGTTTGTAATTTGCTTCTTGGATTCTAAGAAGTCTAGGTCTGAACATTCATTCTTGATCAGCAGAAGTTGCTTATGATGAACTATTCGTGACGTAGGCATTCCAATCTCTGTTGGGATTACTGCTTCGGCTCTATTTATGACTAAAAGAGGTCATGCCATTGGTGGCTTTGGAAGTAGTTTAGTATGACCATAGCACACTTGGCAGTTGCTTAATCTAGTCTTCTTTGGTTTTGTCAATTTGCGTCTTGATTCCAGATAATAAAGTTCTGTTGGAAACTTCAATCTAACCATTCACCTATTGTGTCCCACAACAGTGGTGTGTAGACAAACTCTCAGATCTTCACAGAAAGACATGAATGGCTTTTCCTACAAACTATGTTCCATTGTCTAAAATGAGCACTTGAGGTAGGTTCCATACCTGCAAATTATGCTTTTCCAAAAGTAGACTTTAATATTCTTTCTTGACGTAGATCTAAGTGGTTCAACCTCTATCCATATAGAGAAATAGTCAAGGGATACTGCAAAAAACTTACGTCCTCCTATCTATTTTAGAAGAGGGCCCAATATGTTAATGCCCCATTATTGTTAAGGCCATGAACTTATAATCAGATTGAGATCTGTAGCATGTCTTTGCGAAATTAGCGGGCTGCTCAAAACAAGCTGATGTGCGTCATTGTCCATGGTCAGCCAATAATATCCCATTAACATGGCCTTTCTAGCTAGGCTTCTTGCTCTAATGTGGCTCCCACAGATGTCTTCGTGTAGCTCTTGAAATACATATTTGGCTTATCCAGGAACTAAAAATTGATGTAAATGAGACAAGTAGGACTTCTCTATATAGGATACCTTCGATCACTTCATGTTTCATTGCACAGATTTTGTGTCTTCGAGCTTCCACTCTTTCCTTCAAGTGGATTCTACCTTGATGTAGATAATCCAATACTGGCTTCGTACAGTCCAGGTCTTCTTCGATATTTAGGACCTCTTGTTGATCGATTGACCTTTGAGCTTGGATTTCTACCTAATACCTCATTCGTAAGACGGGAGAATATAGTTGATGCCATTTTTGCTAAGGAGTTCGCATGTCTATTTTTCATTCGAGAAATCTGGACAAATTCCACTTCCTTGAAGGACACTTTTATTTGTAGCACCTTTTGAAGATACTTTTGTAGGATGACTTCTCGCGTCTAAAAGTTGCCAAAAATCTGATTAACTACTAGGGAAGAATCACCGTTGACCTTGACTCCCTGAATTGCCATTTCTTCTGGCTAGGCTATACTTTTCATAAGGAAATCTATTAACACCTGTGCCATTATGGTCGGTCTGGGTTTAAACACTATATCATGTTTGAATAGCTCTACTGACCACTTAACCATTCTTCCCGAGACATCCTGTTTGCCCAAGACAATCTTTAGGGGAAATTGGTGTAAACTGATGATTTTATGTCCTTGGAAATATGGCCTCAATTTTCAAGCAGCAACAACAGGAGAGAATGCCATTTTTCTATTGTTGAGTAATTGGCCTTAGTTCCTTGTAGAACTCTGCTAATGAAATAGATAGGTCTTTAGATCAGATTCCTTTTGGAGATCAAGGCAACAATCACAACTTTTTCTAAGACTGATAAATATAGATATAATGTTTTCCCCTAATGTGGTGCGGTCAATATTGGCATATTGGCTAGATACTCTTTCAGCTTATCCAAGGCTTATTGGTATTATTCTGTCAACTAAAAGTTTTTCGCTTTTCTGAGCACCAAGAAGAACGACAAACCTTTCTCAGCTGATCTGGATTGGAATTTGTTAAGTGCAGCCATTTTCCTAGTAAGGCATTTTACCTCTTTGATGGACTATGAAGTTTCATGTCTAACACAGCTCGAACTTTCTTTTGAGTGGCTTCAATACCTCTTTCAAGACAATAAAGCCTAAGAACTTCCACTTCTGAACTAAATCTAGAGGTGTACTTGTGGGCGTTCAATCTCATGTTAACACTTCTTAATGTATCAAAGGTTTCCCTTAGGTCACCGATAGCGTCATTATGAGATCGACTCTTCACCACCATATCATCAATATAGAACTCCATATTTCTTTTGAATTGTTTCTTGAAGAGCTTGATGACAAGCCTTTAATATGTGGTTCTCACATACTTTAATCCAAAGGCATGTTTGATAACAATACGTTCCTTTATTTGTGAAAAATGAGAAATTTTCTTCATCTTCCTTTCTGAGGAAGTTGCTGAGGAAAATGTGATGGTATCTTTTATATGCATTTAGGAAATATCCTATTACAAAGGCTACTAATTAATCAATTACTATATCGATTCGAGGCAAAGGGTAACTGTTTTTCAAATAGATTTTATTAAGGTTATTTGCCCATCCATATCAAGTTTTCTTACAAGTGTAGGATTAGATAACCATACAAGAATTCTCGTATTATCTGAGGGCATGCCGCCAGAAGTTTGTCTACTTCGATGCTAGGCTTTACTTTGGACTAAAAAGTCTTTTCTTTTGCTTGACAAGCTTGTATATGGGGTCTATCCCCAATTTGTGCTTGATGATTTCCCTAGGAATGCCTGACATATTATCCGTAGACCAAGCAAAAAAGATCTCTGTACTCATACAAAAACCTAAGCAAATTCATTTTTAATTCAGTAAGCAAAGTAATGCAGATTGTTAATTTCGATCAGGGTAGAAGGGATCAAAGGCAATTTCTTCCATTGGGATTCCTAATTCTGATTCTAATTCATTGCTTGGCTCTATATTTTTTGATGGAATGTCTAAGCTCGACCCTTCTTCCTTGCTCTTCTCTTTGTCAGTATGAATGCTTGATTTTCAGCCTTGCGAGCCTGTTCCATTATAGGTAGACTTCCGAGAGATGTAACATTCTCGAGCTTCTTACTAATTTCCCCATACACTTTCTTCTGATCCATCACACATGGAAAACTTAATTCCCAGGTGAATAATAAACCGAAGGTAACTGATAAAAGCATATTGGGATGGTCACCTCAGTATCATGTTGTAGGGAGAGGATTTCTTTACCAAAATAAAATTAATCATCTCAATTCTGCACCTAGATGATTTGCCAAGGGTCAAAAGAAACATCACCATCCTCTCTTATACAGCTAGATCGAGTCTCCTGTTAACCCTACATATGGATTACGCATAGGCTTGATATCATCATTGTCGAATTCCATTCTTTTCAAGCATGCCAATATATGATATCTATTAAGCTTCCTTTATCTCTGAATACTTGGTACATCCAATAGTTTCTCACTTTAACATGGATAACTATTGGATTAGCATAAGGATACCAATCAGGTACAGGGTATTCATCAAATGAAATTGATACTCAAATTGACCCGAGCTTTCTTTGGAAACATTTTACCGAGCGGCACAGGTTGATTATAACGCTTTCGAACATTAACAGAATCCCTACTAGTTCCTCCTTTAGCAATCAATTCAGCTGCATCTTCTTTAGTATCAAGCACGGACTTCTCAGTCTTAAGAATCATGTTGATTACCCCTACCACATTATTATTATCAGTAGGTGGTCTTTTTTGATGGTTTCTTTGGTTTGGATAATAAGATCGGGGAGGCCTATTATTGATCTGAGCTCCGTGATCATTTTGTGTGACCTGGTCAGCAGCTCTGAGGATGTATCTTTGTAGAAATTCATCCTCAATGGCTCACTCACTACCAATCTTTAGGTTATTGCATTCCTTGGTATTATGACTATGGTCTCCATGATGCGCGCAATAATGGGATCTATCCCGTTTATGCTGATCTGTCCACTTAGAAGGAGGTGATTGAAGGATTCTTTTATTCTGGATCTGAAATAGGATCACTTTTCATGAAGTATTAAGTGGAGTAAAGTCTGTATTTGGGAAAACTGAAGTTCGTAGCAGTCGAAAAGTGTTTTGTCTAGGAAAGGTGATTCTGCTAGCCAATGGCCTTTGGAGATTGCTCTGATGAATCCTGGGAATAAGCTTTGTTGATTGTTTTTTTTTTTTAACTTTTTTTTTTGCTTTTGCTGATGAATTTTCCTGGTGTCCAGTCTTTTTAGATCCGGACTCTAGAGTTCTTTTACCTTTTACCTTGGGTTGTAAAGCTCCCGTTTTGTTTGATTTGATTCTTCACTATGGGTATAACTATCAGCCCTTCTAAGAAGTTCACTAAAGTCATTAGAACCTTTGCAACTAACTAGGCGTTAAAGTTTCCAGGCTCAACTCCGGTCATAAAGGCTATGATCATAATCATTTTGTCAATGTCTCATACTAGGATGACTTCATCGTTAAAACGACTAATATACTACTTCAACAATTCATGAGGTGTGTAGGTTCCTTCTGAATGACTTGCTTACTTATGAAATGTCTAGCAAACTTGTAGTAGGTTCCTTCTAAATTACTTGCTTACTTATGAAATGTCTAGCAAACTTGTAGCCAAGATCGATGAAAAAGTTGACAAAGTTTGAGGGTAACTCCTTTAAGTATTGAACCATTTCTGAGTTGACTCTCTTAAGGTAGTAGTAAAGAGTTTATATTTTATAGCATTAGAGTATCCATATAGCCTCATAACTATAGTTGCATGAGCTACATGGTCAACAGGATCAGTGGTCCCTTTGTAGGGATCTAGATCTGGTTGTTTGAAACTAAAAGGAATGTGTTCATCTTGAATGGCTGATATAAAAGAATCTTTATCAGCGATTGCCAACTCTGTAAGATTAGCAGTGCTCTTTCCTATGAGTTCATGAATTTTCTGTTCCATTTTGGCCATAAATTCTTTCTCAGCTTCTTGTGGGATCTTAGCAGTATATTCTTCTGACTTTTTGACGGACTTTGTGTTATGACCTATCCGATCAATGACAGAACCTTGCTTTTGGATTAGAGTTACTAATACTTTAGATGGAATTTTCACAGATTGACGACAACTACTACTGGCAACGTCATCTTGAACTAGATTTCTCGTATCTTCATGGGTGGCTTTCTTGTTTCGATCTATATATTTCTTCTATGAAGTTTTGAAAAGCCGAGAAGCTTTGGGAAAAAAAATGTAGAATCTCTTCTTGAGTCGGTCCTACTGTTTATTGTAGAAATCTAGGAGTGGTCTTGAGACGTATAGTTTCGTGTGAGGATTGTGAAGTCTTATTGCTTCGTGCAGTCCTGCTACTTGCTTTCTTTTTGTGTTTTCTCATTTGAAAATAGGGAGAAATCAATGAATGAATTTGTGCAATCTTGTTGCTGGAGTTCGTGTGTGTTTTCTATAAAATTTTTCTAAGTTTTGAGACAAAAAGAAAGAATTTTTAGGAAAAGGAATTTTGCTCGTTCCCTACAAACGTCACCATTTGACAGAACATAGCCGAATTTCCCGGTGAAGTGCCACGTCAAAGAGCGAGATTGAGGGAGAGAAAAATTGTGCAAATGGCTCGTAGGCTCTGTGTATTCTTTATGTGTATGTTCTTTTGATTGATAACTGTTTTGGCTTGCATGTTGCTTGTTTGTTTAGATGGATTTGAGCTATTATTTATTGGAAGAGATTCCTGCCACTAAGGTCGGGATCTTTGGCTCTGCTCGATCTATTGACTGAGCTTACTCGCTCGCCTCTATGACCAATTACACATAAACAATATTACTATGTTACAGAATTACCCTTATAAGGCTTTATATGACATGTACCACTAGTCTATTGGGTGAACATTTTTATGTATTATGAGATACCAATAAATCTGTTTGAATTGACGATTTGAGCAAAGACTTGATCAATTTGTGTAATGAACTCTTGTGGAATTGTTAGGTGTAATTCCAAGAAAGATTGGCAATCTACGTAGTTTAAGGTTTCTCCAGTTTCATGGAAACCACTTAACAGGTACTCTACCTTTTTTTTGGAGGGAGTTGACAAGAATATATATAATAGTACTACTTTACAATGTGTGATTAATTTGGTTCTTCTAAAACTTCAGAAGGCAATCATTTCATCACAAGTTCATGATTCTACTTGACTTTAATTATAGAAATATTTATAACTATATATCTTTTATCATTGAATTGAATTATAAATCTTTTTTACATACCTAAGTTTTACTTTTGCTCGTAATGACATGGTGTTTTGTTGGTTAATAATCAATGGAATCTGCATAAATGTTTTATTACAACCATTTTTGGACATATCCCTAATCATAATTTTTCTCTGGTGACATTTTCGTAACCTAAAGGGGCTCTATTTGGGAAATAACCAACAGTAGAAACATACCAATAGAAATGGGGAATTTGACAATGCTTAATTTTCTCTACATCATCAACAATACTTTGACAGGTATAACTATCCTCCTTTTGAGCAAATATGCATGCATTCCACTATCACATCTAAGCAATAAGGTATTGGATGCTTAGAGGATAGTAGATGGTTCCAAACAACTAATCAACAATTACCAAATAGAGTGGTTCTTGGCACATGGAGTCTTTAGCCAAAGCCCTCAAATTTACTAAAAGTATGGGAGGAATCCCTATTTTAGAAAATCAAACAATGAAGCTTCATTTTATTTATTTGGTGAGCTTTGATTAGGGGTTAAGTTCCACAAAGACCATGTGGAACACTTTGAGTAGCTAATAGTCTTCCCTTTTTTTCGTTGCCTCCAAGCACTCTTACTTCATGAACAGTTTATTTCCAGATTAATTTTTGCAACCTATTGAAATGCTTCTTGAAAATATGAAATTGGTATGTACAATACCACAGGAGAACCTTATCATGAAGTATAATAGCTTGAATGGCTCAATACCAATTGGGATCTTCAACATCATAGCGCTGAACACGATTTCAATCAATTTCATTTCTTTAATGTGCAATTTTCCAATGGCAGGATAGGGACTTCCCAATTTCGAGTTGCTAAATCTTGATTCAAATAGTTTTGGTGGAGTTATACTAGTGTCTATCACCAATTGCTCTCAGCTGAAAGTTCTATCCCTTGCAACTAACCAATTCACTTTCTCTATTCTTGACTCTCTTGGAAATCTTAGACATCTAGAGTATTTGTTTCTATTCAATCAAAATTAGTTGACAAGTAAGCCTACATCTTATGAAGAGTTGGGCTTCATCACTTCATTGACAAGATTCAAGAATTTGATATATTCAACCAAGGACGAGAATCTGCTAAACGGGGTTCTTTCAGCTTCCATTAGGAATTTCTCTACTTCCTTGAAACAATTTTATGCAGGAAAGTGTGAAATTAAGGGCCTTATTCCAAGTGAAATTGGCAACTTGACTTATTTATTATTGTTATCGTTACTGGATAATCATTTAACTAGAGTCATTCTGGTAGCATTCACAGGTTTACAAGGTTTGCAAGGTTTGAATCTTCTAGTAAACAAATTATCAGGCAATTTGAAGTTCTTTACAACTTGCAAAGCTTGTCTGATTTAATCGTTTCCCAAAAACCAATTTCCAGGGTCTGTTCTAGAATGCTTTGACAATATGACTTCTCTTAAGTTTCATGACTTGGAAAACAATTTACTAGCCTCTTGTCACGCCCCTGACCCGCACATATCAGGCACGTGCTACACATTCGCCGTATCCATGAAGCCATACTCCCACGAATACAAGGCATCATTCATATATAGTAACCTCAAATATAAATTACGCAGCGAAAACATCTACTCACAAATGATATTCGATTTAATGCGGTACTTATTCAAATAATAAATCCTAAAATAAATAAAAACATAGTGCCACAAGCACACGTGCTCTACTTATTCCAATAGATGGACTATGCAAAATCAAATAACTATAGTAGGATTCTATTACTAAATATCAATCTTCTTTGTCCGAGTGCATCTATGCTGTGTCTTCTATGATGACGTACTCGTACTCATCGTCTGTACAAAAATATAAAGAATGGGGTGAGTGACAAGTCGCCCAGTAGATAGTACTTACACCCTGCTGGATCAGGCAGTTACATATACATATACTTTTCACAAAGATAAGTCATTCTATCACACGCATATGCTTTTATCAAAAATCAATCGTATGTCATTTTCATTACATATAGTCATGTAAATCAACATGCAGCTGTTTCAAAATTCATGTATCATGTATCATTTATCTATATCAAATCATATATCATATACTTTTCAAATGTTCTATGACATATCATAAATTCATTTTCAAATCATGTACACTTCTTTATTTAAAGGGCTCAAACCATACATGCTTTCATCGGCTCTGAGTACTCAACCTAGTGATGAACCTCCCTAGAAAAGGTTGTCAAGAAGTTGCCATGGAACCACTTGACCTATCGTATATCGTTTATCGTTTATCAGTATACCAGTATAAATCGATAAATCGGGACTTGACAATATACGATAGGGTGGTTCCATGGCAAGGTCTTGACAACTCAGAGCCTGTCTCTTATACACTAGGTTGATGTACTCAGAGCCGATGACAGCATAGTATGGTATATCACTGATTTTTCCCTAATGAACATCAAGCATGTGTATAAGAGACATACATTATGACCTAAGATTTTCATAATCAAATAACATTTTGTAAAACACATTTCATAAAACAATTTAGAAGAACATGCAAATTTATAAAATTATTTAAGAAGATATATGGGTTCGTAAAACGATTTACAAATCAGAGGGTTAGCACCACCTACCTCGATATGCCAAAGAATCACATCACTCTTGTACTTGCGCCTTTTTAGTATTTCCTATCAAAAATTCACGTTTCTATCACTTAGTACATGCTTGGTATTTACTTAAATATCTATAACAATTCCCTAAATACTCAACCTTTCCAAACATTTATAATTGTCCTAATTTTTGTAAAAATAATTTTTACTATCATATCATAGTTTTCTTATAGTAAAAGAAAAAAAAAGTACTTTGAAGTCATTATTATAACCTTATAAGACTTACTACGATCAATAAAACTCATCTATAATATTTGAAAAACTTTTTGGACTTCATTTGTGCGAAATAAACATTTTAGCATAGTTTACAAACTTAGAAATCCATTCGGCATCTTTTTGTAACTTTGAAAAACTAATTTGGGCTTTTATGTAACTTTTAAAATACTTGAGGGTATTTTGGTCATTTCACAAAGTCATTAGGGGTCTCTATATATTATATAGAACCTTTTGGGCTAAATATTAACGTCATCTAAACTTTTTAGGGTCAATTTATCATTTATAGAAACTTTTAGGGACCTAAGTAAAATATTGACAAACTGTAAGGGCCTTGTAGTAATTCCAGAAGACTACTATGGACTGATCTTATACTGTGAAAAATCATAAGAGCTTATATATAATTTCAGAACCTCAAAAGGACTCGATCTGACGCTATAAAAGTTTCTTGGGCCTTCGTAAAAGTTGCATAAAACTTTGGAGGGTTAAGACGTAATTTCAGAAAACTTTTGTCAACTTTCTTCTTCTTCCTCCCGAGAGCTCCATCGCTGCAGCTATGTTTTTTTTTTAGTCTCTTCTCTCTTAATATTTCTTTTTCGTCCTTCAATCATATTCTCTGATCTCTTTTCTCTCTGATCAAATCACTCATTTTTTTCTTGAAAAGTATCCGGCTATAACAAAATACTTATTGTAATTCAATATATATATATATATATAATTTTCATATGCATAAATCCGATTTTAATCTGAAAAAAATAATCATATAAATTAACTAGTAATAGTAACTTTTACATTAATTGAACTAACTTCCTAAGAAATTAATCTAATAAAGTGAATAACTAATATTCAAAATTATTAAGTATTTAATTTTTCTAAAATTAAAAACAAAAATAATTAATTAAAACTAAATAAGAAGAAAACTAACCTTTAATATGGCTAGAAATTCTCTCCAAGGTTTGTGTTATGTAAAGAAAAAGAATCAGATACTCTACCCCATAGTATATATATAGTCTAATAGTTATTTGTAGATATATACTACTGAAACAATTATACTAAGAGTAGGATAATACCATTCTAGTTATTTCATCCCTTAGGACTCTTACGGATTTTTATCCTCTACTTGGCTTAGGTCTCTTAAAAAAAATAAATTAATTAATTAAAATACTAAAAAAAATCGTGGGTATTACATTCTACCTCTCTTATAAAAAGTTCCGTCCTCGAAACTTACACACTTAATATTAATTTTATTGGCCACTCCAGTCAATCGATCCAAAAGTGAATTATTACTCCACTCACTAATCATGCCACATAATTACACGCTTACTAACCCAAATGGTAATACTCTAATGTTCACGCATTACGTATGTGCACTCCTCTATATTCACCACCTCAATCTCTATCATAAAACTACCGAGTAAACGCTTGATAAAATTTATATGGCTATTAGGCCATGAAATAAAATATATTCACAAACTTCTTTGCAGTACATAACCAAATGATCCATGTCAAAGTCCAAAGAGCATTAAGATAATGTCCACGTCCAATAATATATTTGCCATTATAAAGTTTATGATTAGCATAGCTATTGTCTCGTCCTTCAAGCCTTCATTCTCATATTCGGTCATAGCATATACTCTAGCATTGGCTTTAGGGTTGAATGCCACTGGTTTGGCTATCTTCCTTCCTTCGTTAAGAGACCTAACATTTCTTGGGCAATCTTTCATTCGATGTGTCACTTCACCACAAATAAAACAAGCTCCCAATTTTAGCCGACATTCACCAAAGTGGCGTCTGTGACAATGGTCGCACTCAGGTATATTTTCTTTCACGTTATTCTTAGGCGGTTGTGGCGATGATGATTCTCATTTCCTCTTAAGTACTCTAACTAATTGGCCTGCCATGTTTGTCCCTCTTACTATTGCTTCCGCAATTGGTTGGGGTTTCTTTTCCCTTGTTTTCCTCCTCGACTCTCTTTATATCCGCCTCAGCTTTCACAGATACATTAAATAGATCATCAAAAGTAAGTGTAGTAGCACTCGATATCCTAGTCTGCATTTCAGTTGTAAGTCCTCGAGTGAACTTAACCATTTTGAGTTCCTCGTTTGCCATGGTTTCAGGTACGAATCGCCCTAACGTAGTGAACTTATTAGTATACTCTACAATTGACATTCCAGGAGTTTGTTTAAGGGATTCGAAACTGCTCAATTCTTTGCAGACGGATAGCTGTAGGAAAGAAATATTTCAAAAAGGCTTCTCTAAACTTTTCCCAAGTAAGCGGCGGTGGGATAATTGTTTGAATAGTTGTCCACCACTTATTCGCATATACAGCTAAGGATGGTTTAATAATTTGATGTTTCATTTCTTTTGGTAATTGAAGCAATATGAAATTATTCTCCACTTCCCCTAACCATTTCTCAGCATTCTCTGGGTTTGGTTCGCCATCGAAGGTAGGCACTTGCACCTTTTTCATCCTTTCATAGTAAATGTGTATACCATTTTGCATATGGCCTAGTGGTACTTGGGTTTGACCTTGATTTTGTCCTTGGATAACTTGTGCTATTGTAGTTATAGCAGCAATAAATTCGGTAGGGACAATCACTGGAGTTTGGTTATTTTCTATTCCTGGCCTGCGGTTAGCACTTCCAGATCCACTCCCTCCAGGGGTGTTCTCGATGCTTGTGTTATTGTTGTTTGTGTTGTTTGCAGGTGTTACTATTTCTGGACCTAGTTTTCCGTGCCATTTTCCTATACGAAAAAATCAAGTATTAATTTTCTAACTTATCAAAACCACGACAAAAATGTACTCTCACATATAGAAATGTAAATTCCTAATCCAGTAAATTCAACAATATGTAAAATTTTCAGATATAGGCATCCTTGATCATTATCGAAACACAAAATATTAGACCAAATCCAAAAATTCACTCATGATATAATCTTTTTTTTTTTGACTAACAGAGTCCAAAATACTCGTACTAAATAAAGACATAATATTTATATTATTTGGATGATCCATAACTTCATCCCCATACTCTTTTTCTTTGTCCACATTAGATTTGGTAGTTGTCCATGTCCAAATCTAGTTCTTATGAATAAAATCTAATAGGGTTAGTACTTCAATACTTATGTAGCTCTAGTTGCTCGACTTCATTTTAGTCTAATATTTTAATTCTAAATTCCAATCTCTTTGGCTATATATATCTAGAGTTCCTTTAAAAACATTTCCTTTTTCCTACTCTTGTTTTGTTCTTTTGTCAACTCCTTTCCTTAATTCAAAATCTATAGGTAAATGAATTCAAAAAGCTTCCATTGTGCTAAAATCACTTAGTATTCTAAGTATGATGCTTCTTCTACCCTGCATCTGTTTCTAAACCTTACAATTCGGTATCTTAAGTATCAAACCTAAGACACGCTACATAATTCATAACCTAAGCTCTGATACCATTAAATGTGTCACGCCCCTGACCTGCACATATTAGGCATGTGCCATTCGCCGTATCCATGAGACCGTACTCCCACGAATACAAGGCATCATTCATATATAGCAACCTCAAATATAAATTACGCAGCGAAAATATCTACTCACAAATGATATTCGATTTAATGCGGTACTTATTCAAATAATAAATCCTAAAATAAATAAAAATATAGTGTCACGAGCACACGTGCTTTACTTATTCCAATAGATGGACTATGCAAAATCAAATAACTATAGTAGGATTCTATGCTACTATGACTAAATATTAATCTTCTTTGTCCGAGTGTATCTATGCTTTGTCTTCTGTGATGACGTACTCGTACTCATCGTTTGTACAAAAATATAAGGAATGGAGTGAGCGACAAGTCGCCCAGTAGATAGCACTCACACCCTGCTGGATCAGGCAGTTACATACACATATACTTTTCACAAAGACAAGTCATTCTATCACACGCATATGCTTTTATCAAAAATCAATCGTATGTCATTTTCATTACATATAGTCATGTAATTCAACATGCATTCCAAAATTCATGTATCATGTATCATTTATCTCTATCAAATCATATATCATATACTTTTCAAATGTTCTATAACATATCATAAATTCATTTTCAAATCATGTACACTTCTTTATTTAAAGGGCTCAAACCATACATGCTTTCATCGGCTCTGAGTACTCAACCTAGTGATGAACCTCCCTAGAAAAGGTTGTCAAGAAGTTGCCATGGAACCACTTGACCTATCGTATATCGTTTATGAACGTTTATCACTATACCAGTATAAATCAGTATAAATCAGGACTATAATCCCTACTGACTATTTCATGTCCGTTTAGAGCCTTTGTCAGTTAATATTTACCCATTCGTCACATGCATTTCATACATATCAAAAATTATGCATATATCACATTTTTATAACTTGAAAATCAAGCAAGTCAAATAGCCATACATGATCCAGATTTTCATAATCAAATAATCATTTTGTAAAACACATTTCATAAAACAATTTAGAAGAACATGCAAATTTATAAAATTATTTAAGAAGATATATGGGTTCGTAAAACAATTTACAAATCAGAGGGTAAGCACCACCTACCTCGGTATGCCAAAGAATCACGTCACTCTTGTACTTGCGCCTTTTTAGTATTTCCTATCAAAAATTCACATTTCTATCACTTTGTACATGTTTGTAATATGTCCTTAAATATCTATAACAATTCCCTAAATTCTCAACCTTTCCAAACATCTATAATTGTCCTAATTTTTGTAAAAAGAATTTTTACTATCATATCATAGTTTTCTTATAGTAAAAGAAAAAAATACTTTGAAGTCATTATTATAACCTTATAAGACTTATACGATCAATATGTGTATAATCTATAATATTTGAAAAACTTTTTGGACTTCATTTGTGCGAAATAAACATTTGAGCATAGTTTACAAACTTAGAAATCCATTCGGCATCTTTTCGTATCTTTGAAAAACTAATTTGGGCTTTTATGTAACTTTTAAAATACTTGAGGGTATTTTGGTCATTTCACAAAGAGGTCTCTATATATTATATAGAACCTTTTGGGTTAAATATTAACGTCATCTAAACTTTTTAGGGTCAATTTATCATTTATAGAAACTTTTAGGGACCTAAGTAAAATATTGACTAACTATAAGGGCCTTATAGTAATTCCAGAAGACTACTATGGACTGATGGGGCCCTTTGAAAAATCATCCGGGCTTATATATAATTTCAGAACCTCAAAAGGACTCGATCTCTTTGTTGACGCTATAAAAGTTTCTTGGGCCTTCGTAAAAGTTGTATAAAACTTTGGAGGGTTAAGACGTAATTTCAGAAAACTTTTGTCAACTTTCTTCTTCTTCCTCCCGAGAGCTCCATCGCTGCAGCTATGTTCTTTTTTTTTTTTTTTTTTTAGTCTCTTCTCTCTTAATATTTCTTTTTCGTCCTTCAATCATACTCTCTGATCTCTTTTCTCTCTGATCAAATCACTCATTTTTTTCTTGAAAAAGTATCCGGCTATAACAAAATACTATTGTAATTCAATATATATATATAATTTTCATATGCATAAATCCGATTTTAATCTGAAAAAAATAATCATATAAATTAACTAGTAATAGCAACTTTTACATTAATTGAGCTAACTTCCTAAAAAATTAATCTAATAAAGTGAATAACTAATATTCAAAATTATTAAGCATCTAATTTTTCTAAAATTAAAAACGAAAATAATTAATTAAAACTAAACAAGAAGAAAACTAACCTTTAATATATAGACATTATGGCTGAAATTCTCTCCAAGGTTTGTGTTATAAAAAAAAGAATCAGATACTCTACCCTACAGTATATATGTAGTCTAATAGTTATTTGTAGATATATCTAAAACAATTATCTTAAGAGTAGGATAATACCATTCTAGTTATTTCATGCCTTAGGACTCTTACGGATTTTTATCCTCTACTTGGCTTAGGTCTCTTAAAAAAAATAAATTAATTAATTAAAATACTAAAACAAAACTAAAAAAATCGTGGGTATTACACCTCTTCCATATCTAAAACCTTTTGGGACCTTAAAAATATGATGTAGCTGAACTTTTCCTATAACTTCTTCAATGGTTCCTTGCTTCTAGAAATTTCAAATTTTCAAGTTGCAACAAATATAGACCTGACAAAAAATCAGTTATCAAGTGACATTCTTAGCATAATGGGAGATATCCAAAACCTATTTACTGTTTTGTTATCGTGTAACAAGTTGCAAGGATCTATTCTGGAAACATTTGGTAAGATGTTTTGCCTTAGAATTCCTTGATCTTTCAAATAACAATCTTTCATGTTTGATTGCAAAGTCCTTGAAGGCAATTAAATATCTCCAATTTTTAAATCTTTCTTATAATCATTTGAGTACCAACTTGTCCCTTCTAGCAATCCTTTCAAAAAAATTTCAAGTGATTCCTTTATGCTCAATGACGCAATCTGTGGAGATTCCAAGTTTCATGTCCCATAATGCCTGAAAACTACATTTCGTAGATGGAGAAGAAAGAAGGTACTCCTTTCATATTTCTTCCACTTTGAATTACTAGTATTCTATATGTGGCCTTGTGCATTGTTATTCCGAAGATATTGGAAAAAAAATATCATCTCGGGGACAAGTATGGTACTAGCATCAACAGAAAGAGTTTCATATTATGAACTTGTTCGAGCATATACGGATGAGTTTAATGAGATTAATTTGCATGGCACTGGTAGTTTGGGATCTTTTTGCAAAGGGATTCTTGACGATGGAAGGTTTGTTGTTGTAAAGGTGTTCAATTTGCAATTGGAAAGAGCACTCAGGAGTTTTGATGTAGAATGTCAAGCATTACTAAACATGTCATCGAGATCTTGTGAAGGTCATCAACAGATGCTCTAACAATGATTTTAAGGCATTGGTACTTGAATACATGAGAAATGGGAGCCTTGAGAAGTGGTTATATTCTCATAACTATTTGTTGGACATATTACAAACACTGAATATAATGATTGATGTGGCTAGTGAATTGCAGTATCTCTCTATCATGAATACTCGACACCTATGATCCATTGTGATCTAAAGCCTAGCAATATCTTACCTGACCAAGATTTGGTTGCCTATATAAGTGATTTTGTATTACTAAAATGTAGGGAAAGGAGAAAAGTAGTATGCTGAACAAGACCATAGCTACAATTGGTTACATTGCACCAGGTGATCATGATTCTTACTTTTATAATTTTGTTGCTTATATGTGTTTTTCTTTCCTTAAATAAATGAACTTTTTTTTACTTTTTTTTTTGTAGCATACGGATTTGAAGGATTGATTTCAACAAAATGCGATGTTTATAGCTTCGAGATTATGTTTATAGCTTAGAAGAAGGCCAAATGATGAAATTTTTGTTGGAAACTTGAACTTGAAGAATTGGGTAAATGATTCTATGCCTCGTGCAATTGTTCGGGTTATAGATGCCAACATGTTCAAGCCAAATGATGAACATTTAATTGAAAAGTTGGAGTGTTTAACACCAATCATGGAAGTGGCCTCAAATTGTGTCAACTAATCTATGAATTGTGTTTTAACATCAATCATGGCATTCTGTCTATGAATCTCCAAGATGTCTCGAACACACTAAAGAAGATCAAACTCAAGTTTCTTGCTAGTTTTGGAGATAGATAAAATTCTCATTATATGTTAATGTAGCATCTTATGTTGTTAGTGGAATCGTTGAATTAAAAGACTTATTGTACTGACACTTTACTTATGAAAAAAATGGAACTTCTCTTGAATTGAATACCCTTCTATTTTACTCGACAAGAAGAACATCAAATTGAAAATTTAACCACACATCACGAAACGAGATGGATTCTGGATTGTGGATGTGAGGGGTCAAGACTTATATTGTTGTTATTTGAGAGGGGCACAGTCCTTGAGTAACCAGTGACATCCTAGTAATTTCGTACCAAGAAAGAATGAAATATTTTTCATGGACAAGGTGATGTTCAGAAAAGTTTGGTGTTGCTAAAAACATTATCCTAACCCTACATTTGGCAAATAGGAATGGCTTGGCATGGAAAGATCATTCTAGGCAAAATGAGTTTCCACCCAGAATAGTCAAGATTGTTTATTTCTATCACATGTTTGGTGACACAAGTTAGAATGGAATAAGCATTCTTTTATTAGTTTTTGGGATAACAAGTTTTAGATGTCAGAATAGAAGAATTTCAAACTAACTTGACTTAAATATATCTGATTCTTTTAAGAAAATATAACAATTTTTTTTTTGTTATTGTTATTGTTATTTTAATTTGTATTAGGGAATGCTTCTGAGAAAGTTTAAACATTTTTCATTAAGGATAAAGAATTAAAGAAGTTACATATTTTTTTTTTCATTCAAGTACATATTAAATAGAGCATAATTTAGCTAATTTTATAACACTATTTGTTCTTTTAAGGAAAAATTATATTTATTACGATAAGATAGCTATGCAAAAAAAATTTAAAAAAATGATTGACTATTTATGGTATCTAAATTGTGTTTTATTTATATCTTTATCTATGTTGCATTTAATTATGTTTTCTTAGAGAAATTATAAACTTGGATTTTAAATTTCAACCAAGTAGTTGCATTTTTGCTATAAATAATGAAGTTGTGTAACTTTTTAGAAATATCAAAATTCTAATTCCGTGCAAATTTCACATAACTCAACTAATTAAATTGTATAGTTTAACTAATTATGGAATACCATATTTATTTTCAAAAAAACATGTTTATTAATTTGCTCTTAGATTACAAATATGCAAAGAAAACAATTGAATAAAATTTGAATAAACTTGTATGCCATAATCTTCTCTTTCTAAATTGCAGTTGGAAAGAGCTTTCTTCAATTTTTTTTTGAGGAACGGGGATTCAAGATCTTGTAGGAATGGCCTTTCCTAGTGGAATAACCTTTCTAACTTAAAACCCTCATACCGAACATATAACGGAATGGATAAATTGAAAAAGCCTTTCGATTCTAAATCATTCATGCTACCAAACGTAGGGTTAACTGTTTGTAAGGGTAACATTTGAAACTTCAAAATTTTCAAGTAAAGGCATAATCCACTTTGCAACAGTCAACTTGTCACTATTTTCACATTGCATCTCAATTTTTTTTCTCACTTTGCACCCCAATATTTTCTTCTAGTGTCCATTTAGTCCAACTATTAAAAGATTCTATCAATATATATGCTTCTATTAACAATTGGACTGAAGTCACAAGAAAAGAGAACATCAAGGTGCAAGGTTATTAAAAACTTTGGGTGATGCTATGGCAATTGACAACAAGTTTGGGGTGTAAAGAAGAATTAACAAAAAGAAAAAAAAATAGAAGACCAATTTTGATAAACACGTGGATTGGACAAGGAGGAGTTTAGGTACTTTTCATTAGAGATCTATAAAGGAAAAAAGAATTACTCTAATTGAATTTGATAGTAAAAAATATGAAAAAAAAAATGACCCCTAACTATGTAGCTTACATGTGTTATTTAATTTATGATTGCAATACTGATTTTATTATTACATGAAGATTTGATTGCCATATTGAAGAAAAAAGTAAAAAGATTGCAAAAATTATGGTTGACTTCTCACAAAATCCCACATTGCACCTTCATGTTTTCAGCATCTTGCCACTTCAATATAATCGTTAATGAAAGTCATTGAATTAAATGACATTTTTTAACAATTAGACTGCAAAAAAGTTTGGGATACAATGCGAAAAATAGAGGCAAGTTGACGGATGCAAAGTGAATTGTAGCCCAGAAGAAAAATGCAATTCTTGAATTCTAAAGGAAGGGGATGACCACACTGCTGTCCATTTCCACATGGAACTCAACTAAGGGGGAACACACACATATCCACATGGAATACATGTAAGAGGTATATTCACCATTATATACTATATAATATCTATTTATATATAAATTACAATAAATATTTTATACGGTAATCATTTATAAGACCACAATTTAAGATCATTTGTGAAAATCAATCATCTAGTTTTAAAATCCAATTAAATTATCAATCCCTAATTTTAGATATTTGATCGAATTTTGTTTCTGCTTTCACGGATCTAATGGCACGTTAATAATTTTGTCTATGATTTTGAATTTGTAATCTTGATGTATTGTTAGTTACCAATCCTAATAAAATGAAATGGTAAAGAAAGCATTATTGGCCAAATAATTAGGAATGACAATTTATGAAACTTTATCCCTTTCCATCTTTTATTACTTCCAAACAATACTAATATTTAATTTCTATTCGCCAGTATATATATATATATATATAGTCCGTGGCTCTTCAATGACTGGTGGGGTAATTGTTCTACCCCATTTTCCTCATTCACAGCTAGCTCCTCAACGGGATTGGCTTCCTTTGTTTTGGATGGACCAACTTCTTGATGTTTCACAGGCGTCCAGTGTGATTGAGCAATTTTCATGGTTGGACGCATCAATTTGTCCAGAAGACTATTGTGTTGTTTTGTAGACCTAGAACCTCCATTCTTGCATTCAATTTGGTCATGACCAATTTTATTACACTTTGTACAATAGCGAGGCACATCTTCATAGCTGATTTTTTGCCAAATGCCTTCCTTTCCCACTCCTAACCATACTCTAGAAGGGAGCATGACAAGACGTTTACCTCAATGCATACCTTGGCAACACTTGGACAAGTGAAATTTTCCATAGCTAAGCCCAATTTGAGAGGGGTTCCTACAGCTTGAGTAAGGCTGAATACAGCATGTTTGTTGAAAAAAGCAACTGGTAGACCCTCAAAGGTGAACCAAATGGGTGCAATGGAAGGCTCCACCTCTGTGGTGAAGATAATGGGTGCCATTTAAGAACTCTCATGTAATTGCCATTAATGAACCAAGTGTTCTTAAGCTAACACCGGAGATAATCCTCCTTCAAAGAAAATCTTATTATGACATGATTATAGTGCAAATAAACGATTGTGAACTGACCTTTGAACCCGATTGTGTGGAAGCATTTCCTCAGCGTTTACATGTTTGGCTTCCCTCAAGGGAAATTCCCCACCAACGTGTACCGAAAAGTTGCTGAACCTCTTCTTTAGAGAAGAAAATAGCCGGTTCACCTTTGTGGGATTTTATTCCTTTAAAGGTCTATCTGATATTGGAGTTTGGTTATCCAAATTATGGTTGCCCGAGAGGACTTCTGCAAATGTTCGTGGTTTCCCAACAACCATAGAGTGGAAGGTAGCTATCTTGGCCATAGCCGAGTTGCTTCAAAGGAAAATTTTAGAGAGAGAAAGAAAAGTAGTGAGAAGGAGAAGAATAATCCAGAATAACCTATCCAAAATATGAATACATATACATATACATATAGATATACACATATATATATATACACATATGTATACATATATATGTATACATACATATATAGATATATAAATACAGATATACATATATATGTATACATACATATATAGATATATAAACACAGATATATATATATATATGTATATGTATACATACATATATATCTGGGTATATGTGTGTATATACACACATAAACACACAAACATATATACATATATATATGTATATACACTTTTATATGTATACATATATACGTATATATAATTATATATCTACATAGGTATACATGTATATACTTATATATTTCTATATATGTGTGTGTGTGTGTGTATATATATATATATGTACATATATATTTGTATATCTGTATCATCAATATATATATATATGAATGTGTATATACATATACATATGTATATATACACATATAGATGTACATATTGTTTTTAGGTTTATATCTATATAAATGTGTATGTGTCTATATAGGTATATATATATGTACATGTGTTTTATATATACACACTTCCCAAACTGAGTAGAAACCCGGGTTCTCCATTATTCAGGACCGTCTGAACCCTGAGATCCCAGTGCAGAGCGAACGCCATTAACCCGGGAAGAAGCAGATAAGCCTAAAAACAACTATCTGATTTCTGACTGGAGCAAATTAATCCATGGCACCAGGGAAAGAGGTCCCGTTTCCAGCACGGACGTAGTAGATCTCCCTTAAAAGTTCGCAAACACTGTAAACTCCCCCACCAAGCGTAACAGTCAAACGCAGTCTCCCAACCCCCGGCATCTTCCAAGAATATCCGAAAAAATCAAATTCCTAGTTTAATACCCCGGATAACACTGTTAATTCCCTCCTCTCCACGTAAGCAGCTGCACACAGCTGGAAATCCAACATTTGAATTGGGAATCTATATACATACATACATATATATATATATACACACACACATACACAAACGTGTATATAAGCACGTATATATAATATTTGTATATATGTATATACATTGCAAACATATATATGTATATGTGTACATATATATAAATATATGTATTTATACGAGACATATATATATATATACATATATATATGTATATATGTATATACATCAATATGTATACATACATATATACACACACACATATATATGTACATATATATACATATGTATACATTTATATATACATACATACATACATATATAAATATATATGTATACATATATATATACATATATGTATATATATGTATATATGTATACGTATGCATATATGTATATATGTATACATGTATGCATATATGTATACGTATGCATACGTATATGTATATATATGTATACATATATGTATATATGCATACGTATACAATACGTATATGTATATATGTATACATATATATATATGTATACATGTATACATATATGTATATATATACATACATGTATACATATATGTATATATGTGTATATATGTATACATATATATATGTGTATATATATGTATATATCTTACATGTATATATACATACATACATATATATATATATGTTTACACATATATACATATATATATGTGTATATATATGTATATATCTGTATATATACATACATACATATATATATATATGTTTATACATATATACACATATATATATATGTACATATATACACATATATATATATGTACATATATACATATATATATATGTACATATATACATACATATATATATATATACATATATATACATACATATATATATATATATATATATATATATATATATATGTATGTATGTATATATACAGATATATACATATATATACACACATATATGTATATATAGATACATATATATATATATGTATATATGTGTATATATGTATACATATATATATGTGAGTATATATACATATATACATATATATGTACATATATACATATATATGTACATATATACATATATATATATTATACATATATACATATATATATATATATACATATATACATATAGACATATATACATATATATATATATACATACATATATACATATATATATATATACATACATACATATATACATATATATATATATATATATGAATATATATGTAAACATATATATATATATATATGTATGTATGTATATATACAGATATATACATATATATACACACATATATGTATATATAGATACATATATATGTGTGTGTGTATACATATGTATGTGCACACACACATATATTTATATGTATACATTTACTTTTATATATATATATATATATATATATATATATATATATATTGATAGACACACATATATATGTATGTATATATAGACGCGTACATACGTGTGTGTATATATATGTATGTATGTATATGAACTTACGATTCTCCTCCTTCTCTCTAAATTTTTCTCTATCTAACAAACGTCTTCTAGTTTTGCTGATCAGTCATGGCCGATCAACTGAAGGGCAAACACGTTCCTTTGCCGAGGCTCTTCTTGGCAAACAAAATTTACCTTGATTCGATGCTCAAACTCACGACCCGGATCAACCTTTGGAGAAGTTCCAACCCTTCAAAGGAGGGTTGACCACATTTTTTTTTCTAAGGAAGAGGTTTAAGTGTTGGCTGCTCCTTTTCGTTTCACATTGATGTGCAATTCTACTAGGGGTAAGCCAAATACGGATACGGTGAGGAAGAGTTTCCAAACAATTGGGTTTAAGGGTAATTTCACTGCGGCTTTTCTTTATCATAAACATATCATTCACTTTTCTTTAGAGGAGGATTTTATACGTTACTTGCTTAAGAATACTTGGTTTATCAAGACATTTTATATGTGTGTTCTCAGGTGGTTCCCCTTTTACACTCCAAACGTTGAGCCTTTGATCGTCCCTCTATAGATCACTTTTGAAGGCCTTCCTGCTTTATTCTTCGCCGAACAAGCAGTGTTTTGCCTAGCACAAGCAGTGGGATCCCGCCCAAGCTAGACATGGCCACGGAGAATTTTACTCACTTGAACACTGCCAAACTTCAATGTATGCATCGAAGTTGACCTTTTGGAAACGCTCCCGTCAAGAGTGTGATTAGGGGTGGGAGTGGGTAGGAAATAGCAAAAAATCAGCTATGAAGATATCCCATCCTGCTGCACAAAATGTAACAAAATCAGTCGAAACATGGTTGCGTGCAAAGTTGGAGCTCCAAAACCACTTAAGAAGCAAGATAAACCCTTGGCTAAGACCACTACTCTTCCATTGAAGAAGCCTACAACTCAATGGGAACTTGCTAAACACCATGAGGCTGGTCCCTCTTGTGTTAATAAGGAGAACTGCACGCAAGACCCACAGCCAGAACCTCATGCCAATTCCAAAGAGGTTGCAATTTTGGTGGTGAACATGGTAGAGGAAGCCATTCTAGTGGAGGAACCGCCAGTTCCCTAGATGGTCAATTCAGGTTCAACAACTCCACCAAATCAGGCTATTCAAAATTCAAATCCCTTGGAGGTGCGGCCAAAAGAGGCAGTGCTAATGGTTGAGCCAAAAATTTCCGTTGGTTGAGAACTCATCGCAAGTTTTTCCCCAATCTATGGAGCTTCAACTTCAAAATCCCCTAAAACGTGGAAATGGTTCAGCTACTTCCTGCCCAACTGATTTCAAATTCCTAAGCCTACAACTATAGGACATGGTTCAAAGTCGCAGTCGCGGTAACGGTCGCGGAACGTATCGTTCCACATCGGTCTCGGTGTATCGGTCGCATATCGGGAAATATACATATTTCATTATACATGAAGTTTAAAAAATTCTAAAGAGAAAATTAAAAACTATACAAAACCACATGAATCTACCGCCTCTGTCCCATTTGGCCCTGTTCCCCAAGAACCTCTTCTTGGAGCAGAAAATTTAGGTTGATGATTTTCTGCTCATTTACTGCTTTCAACTTTTAGCAGTGAGATGCAGTCTCCACGCACATCATCATCCCAACAACTGCTTTCAACTGCTTCAATGCATATCTGGAACAAATCCATGTTCAATTCCTCAAATCTTGGCCGAGTAATCATCATGACTGAAAATCAATACCCTCAAACAAGGCGTCAATCTCTATTGATGTCTGAGCTGCAGAGGAAAAGGGTCCTCTTTGCCCGCTCGATGACCCATATGTCCTATACGTCTCTATTTCATCTCCACTTTCATCCTCTTCACAGAATTTCTTCTAGCTTTTCATGCATAAACACATGCATACATGTTATGTTCCATAAAGGTTCATCATATATGTGGGTCTCCAATTATACATGTATTTATTGCCCATTTTTTGTAATGACTGTATTGTAGACTATATAGTTTTGTCATGCATGTTTCTGAATCTATGAATTTGTATAAATTTCTGCCACTATCAAGGTAATGTTAGTCTTTCTTTCTGTTGTTCATCATTTTCTCTATTGCTACAGGAGCCGATCTTCCCTGTTGCAGCCAAGCAGAGTACTCCAGTTGAGCAATTGCCGAGTCGACTCGGCCGACTCTTCCGAGTCAACGTTTCGTCCACACAAAGCGTCGAGGATCGTCCGAATCTTTCCGCTCCGATGCCTGTTCCGACGTCTCCGCTATGCCTCGGTTCCGACTCGGAGCGGTAGCCTCCGTTCCGGTTCCGACTCGGTCGAGTCTTTGAACCATGCTATAGGAAAGGATATGGTGGTTACCATAGTCAATGAGGAGGAACTGAATATTTTAAAAACTTCTCCAAAATCTAGGAAGGTAGTAGATATGTCTCATGAAAAATATATATTGAACTCCTGAACTATTTTTCAAACAATGAGGGTGACTATGCACGTGTAATTTGCATGGAAGACGGAATGTAGCCCCTGGATAATGTAGCTGCTATCTCTATTGTTGATACTCGGCCAAGAAGAGGTAGGAAGGAAAAAAAATGTATAATCAAGCCCCTCATCACATGACAATGCGGCTTTTCTCAAAGCCAAACAATCCAAGTCATAACCCCAATTTATAAAATGAATCAAATCTTGTTATGGAATATTAGAGGAATAGGGAATAAACCTTCTTTGCGTGGAGTAAATTGTTGCGTCAAACAAAATAAATAAATTACAAATCCTTGCTTTATTGGAACCTTTGGTTGATAAAGAAAGAATTGCATCCTTTGCTCAAAAATTACGTTTTCCTAATTACATCTATAATTCAAATGGAAAAATTTGGCTCTTCTGGAACAAGGAGACTATTAATCAGGGCATCCTCACTACTGATCAACTTATTCATGTGTCTGTTTCCACTCAACTTTTTCGAGTGATTTTTTGGCTCTTACATTTATGCTAAATGTACCAAGAAGGAGCAACGACAGCTATGGGAAGACCTTCGCCAAATTGCAATGATCTGTTGCTCTTGGTTCAGGGGGGAATTTCAATGTTATTTCTACCTCAAATGAATATAAATGAGCCGTTTCTCTAGATATGAAAGCTATGAAGGAATTCAATGACTGCTTGAATGATTGTTGATTATTGAATCTCACCTTCCACGGGAGTAAATTCACGTGGAAAAGGAATAAATTTGGTCGAGAGGTCTAGAAGAGACTTGATAGAATTTGTAACAGTGTGCAACAACTCTTTTCTTTCTAATTATCAAACACAATGTGGGTCATCTCACTAAAACCTATTCTGACCATTCCCCTCTTCTTTTCAAATTTGCTAATGCACTTTTCTCAGGTGCTAAGCAATTTAAGTTCCTGAATATGTGGATGAAGCATTGGCTGTCTTTCCGGCAAATGGTTGCCAACATTTGGAATTTACCATGCTCTGGTCCCCCCTTACTAAAGCTTCCTTCTAAATTGTTATGGTTGAAGACTGAGCTGAGGATTTGGAATTCCACAGTTTTTGGAAATATTTTCCAAAATTTTTTTGATGCTAATTTGAAGATAAAGGTCCGAGAAGACGAGTATCTCAGCCAGCCTACACTACACAATAATGTAGAGCTAGCCCATGCCCAAGCAACCTTCAATAAATGCCTTGCTGACAAAGAAAGCTTTTGGAAGCAAAAATTAGGATTAAAACTGCTCAAAGATGGAGAGAAAATTCCAGATTTTTTTTATGCTTCTTTACTGACAAAGAGCAAGTATGAGAGTCAAAGATTGTCCATTTCAAGAATTAAAGTCAATAGAGCATGCAACAAATCGAAGCAGAAAGGGTTTACCATTTTCAAAATTTATTGGCTGGTAATGTCTCATTCCCAATTGATGATTCTCATATTGATTATATTCCATAGCTCCTAAATAAAAAGGACAATCATAAATTAGGAGTTGATCTTTCTTTGGCTGAATTAATAGAAGTCGTTTTCAATCTAAATCCGGATTTGGGTAGTAGGTACAGATGGCTATAATGGTACTTTCTTTACCACTTGCTGGGACACTATACAAGCAGACCCGTTTAATGCGGCTAATGATTTTCTGAACGGTGCAAAGTTGCCCAGGGTTTTCACTAGGACACTTATCACTTTGATTCCTAAGAATACTAACCCTTCTTCCTTTAATGAATATAGACATATTAGTTTATGTACTTTTTTCAATAAAATTTGTACAAAAATATTGGCCTGTAGGCTTTCACCCATCTTGCCAAAGCTCATTTTAGAAGAGAACAGGTGGCATTTACCAAAAGAAGGGAAATTGCTGACAACATTCTCCTTGTTCAAGAACTGGTGGATTTCATTGACAAGAAAACTAGCACCGAAAATATCATTATAAAACTTAATCTAACAAAAGCTTTTGACAGGGTCTCATGGCCATTCCTTTATGCCATTACGAAGAAAATGGGGTTTTTCTCACCAATGGATTTCTCTAGTGGAAATGTTATTGAGAACTACTAGTTTTCAATTCTTATCAGTGGTGCTTCAACTGGTTTTTTCAAATTAACAGGTGGAGTTCGCCAAGGTGATTTGCTCTGGCCACTATTATTTATCAAAGATCAATTCCACGTGGGCACGATTTCTAGTTTTTCCGTTCCTAGACAATGCAAACCTATCTCCAATTTGGTTTTTGAAGATGACATAGTAATTTTCACAAAGGGTGAGACTCGTTCTATCCATAATCTAATGCAGTTTCTCAACATTTTGAAGCCTCTTCGAGACAATTACTTAATGTATCCAAAATGTTTCTTTTATCTCTCCACAAAAGCTTCTACCTCTAAGGTTAGAATAATCCTACACAAAACGGGTTTCTCCAAGAAAGCTTTCCCCATGGAATATCTGGAATGTCCTATCCAAAAGGCGAAAAAGTAGAAGGCTCTTTTCCAGCCAATGATTGAAAAGTGGCATCAAGAATCAGTGATTGGAAAACTAAATTCCTAACCCCTAGCAGCAAACTAATTCTCATAAAACATGTCCTGAGCAGCATCCCAATATACTTGTTAGCTGTCCTACAACCCCCTAAAGTAGTTATTCAGGAGTTGGAGCATTTATTTGCAAACTTTTTCTGGGGTAATTCAGACATTGGATGGAAAAGACATTAGATTTCATGGAGTAAAATCTATCATCCTATAGGTGATAATGGATTGGGAATCACTTCTTTTGAAGACATTGAGAGAGGTTTTGTGATGAAGTTGTGGTGAATATTCTAAAAAGGCAACTCTCTATGTTCTTCTTTTGCAATCTTCTAGGTCTTTAAAGGGGAACACCCACCTTTGTCTACTTCAAGAAGCAATAGGGGACTCCTCAGTGTGGAGAAGGATGTTGAAGATCCGGGAAGAGGCAGAACAATACATATTCTTCAAAATTAGAAATGCCCAGTGCTCTTTCTGGTATGACCCATGGCTGACTGAGAGAGCTTTACATAACATGGTTGAGCAGGTTTTTGAAAAGCACCTGACCGTTGAGCAAGTTTGTAGTACTAATGGCTGGAATCTAATTGTTCTTGATCAAAGGTATGGAATTGTTGGAGTTTCAACCAATAGTAGAATGTTGAGGGGAAAAGATATCTTCATGTCTTAGGAACAAGATGGGCGTGCTTGGAAGCTTACACCAAATGGCACATTCACGGTTTCTTCAACTATCAAAAGGGATGATGCTTCCTCCTCCTTCTCAAGACAAATGATTTGGGATGATCACTTGCAATTAAAAGTTTCCATCTTCATGTGGTGACTTCTCAATAAATTTTTGCTATCCCCTTGGATGATATTCTTTTGAAGATAGGTTTTTCTTTGGCTTCGAAATGTGTTTTTTAGCCTACAACAAGAATCATTGAGATCAATTTTAAGGCAATATGGTCCTATTTTGAGGCAATATTTGAGATCAAATTTCCCCAGACTAATCAATTCTTGAGTAAACTGAACTCTTGGTGGTGGTTAGCCGCATCTTTGTCCATAATTGGCATCATGCACAAGATCATCCCTTTGATCATTTGTTGGAATATCTGGAGAGCAAGAAACCAAACCAAATTTGAAGGAAAGAATATGCCGGTGTTAGTTATAGTAGTAGACATTTGTTCTTATCCAAGGGACATTTCCTCCATTATGCCTTTTAACCGTGCAGGTGATGCTGATGATTTGCCTATCTCTCATGGTATTTGCCAATATTTCATTGTTACCAGGCCACGAAAGGCGATATTAGTCTATTGGAGTCCTCTAGCCAATGGTCAGTGGAAGCTAAATGTATATGGGCTAGCCTCGAAGGGCAACACGGGAGAGGTAGCAGGAGAAGGAATCATACGTGATCAATTCGGTCGTCCACTTAAAGCCTTTTGCAACTTTGGAGTGTATAGTGGAATTATTCTTGACTATCTCCATCAATACCATGTGTCCCTGAATTTTGGTAATGGTATAAAAAATTAGTAAATCCCTATGATCCTCAAAATTGGGTAACAATGTATCCAAAATTTAAATTTACAGTACAAATTGATAATCAAGTATAAGTTAGGGAATGAAAAGGAAATTATGCTATAAAAAAAATTACTGAAGTTCTTTCCAGTTCACATTCCCTGTTATTGTAACAAAAATAAAATAAAATTTACAAATTAATATTATTAATGTTTAAT
The DNA here is from genome assembly GCA_025175665.1 of Cinchona pubescens. Classification (NCBI taxonomy): domain Eukaryota; kingdom Viridiplantae; phylum Streptophyta; class Magnoliopsida; order Gentianales; family Rubiaceae; genus Cinchona; species Cinchona pubescens. The sequence continues at coordinate 168,238 of JANKKI010000447.1, forward strand.
GTCATAGAAATGAATTGGAAGAAACTAATTAATGATCATATTCATTTCTTGAAGAAGTGTTAGTATTCTACCTATCAATTTGCCAGGTACCATACAACAAGAAATTTGTAACTTTCAAGAATGTGGTGCTTACTGTACTTGTAGACCATCATATAATGAGTTGCACGGTTCTATACCACTTGGAGTTTTCAATCTCTCATAAGTAAAAGAGATTTCACTAGCACTAATTAGCCTATTCAAGAATCACCTGACAGGATTTATTCCAAGAAGTATAAAAATATACAAAACCTTCAATTGTTATATATTAGGAAAACAAACTACCTGGTACCTTAGACATTGTTTGTGAAATAAAGAATTGGCTTTGTTGTTTCTTATGCAAAACAAAAATATCAGGGTCAATAACGAAATGTTTAAGTAACACGACTTCTCTAAGGTATCTTGGCCTAGATTCCAATGAATTAACCTCGATCGTGCCCAAAACACTGTAGGGAAACCTCAAAAATCTCTTGGACCTACATTTATCATCGAATTTTTTGTATGGCTCTCTGGATGAAGAAATTGGAAACTTGGAGGCTGTAGTAGAAATAGACTCGTCTTGGAACAAATTCTCGGGGAACATTCCAAAGAGAGTAGGAGATTTGAAAAATCTTTGCAAGGGACAACTATTTGATTGGGTTAATTCCAAAATCAATTGATAGAAATCTGAGTTTAGAATTGCTAGACCTATCCAGCAACAATCTCTCCGGTTTGATTCCAAAGTTGATGGAGGAGCTTCGATCTCTCAAATACATCAATGTTTTTTTTAATCATCTATAAGGTGAAATTCCTTCAGGTGGTCCTTTCAGAAACTTCACTAGTGACTCATTCATATCAAATGGTGATCTTCGTGGCGATTCAAAATTCCAGGTCCCGAGATGCCGTATAATTAGGGCTGGCAACGAATCGATCTCGAGCACATGGATGTTATGCTCGAATGCTCGTCGAGCTTTTCGAGCACCATATAATTTTTTTTAAATTTTTTTATTATATATAAAATAACTAAAATGTCCATACTTTTTAGAAAAATTACATATTTTACCTAAGAAAAAGACCAACTCCTCGACCTCGTTTTACTTATTTTGAGTGAGCTCAAATCGAGCTCGAACTACCTCAATGTGTATTTTCAAACTTGAGCTCGAGCTCAAATTTTGAACCTCATTCGAACTCAAGCTCGAGTTCGAGTATTGTAAAAAATTTCGAGTTCGAGTTTGAGTAGGGCATTATTCGTGATCGATTCGGCTCGTTTACACCCCTATTTATAATTAGTTCATCTCACATATCAGGACTAAAAAAAATGCTTCAATTTATGTTCATCATACCATGGGTACTTTCTATTATCATTCTTGTGGCGGTTGCATATCTAATTCATATGGCACTGAAAGAAACAAGCTAATCCAAGTGAAACAAAATCATTGATTGCACAAAGAAGAATCTCTTGTTATGAACTTTTGGAAAAAACTAATGGGTACAATGAAAGTAATTTGCTTGGAAATGGGATTTTTGGATCCGTCTACAGAAGGGCCCTGAGAGATGGAACGTGCATAGCCATTAAGTTAATTACGAATCAACAATGTGAAATATGTGACACATTCGGTGTAGAATGTGAAGTATTTCGCAATATTGAGATTTGCCACCGAAATCTTGTGAAAGTCATTGGAAATTGCACTAATAATCTTGATTTTAAAGCTTTGTACTCGAGTTTATGAGTAATGAGAACTGGAGAAATGGTTGAACTCTCATAACTGTTTGTTGAATGTTGCACAAAGGCTTGATATAATGATCGATGTGGCAAATGCATTGCAATATCTCCACCATGATTATTCAGTACCCATCATTCATCGTGATTTGAAGCCTAGAAATATCCTGCTTCATCAAGATATGGTTGCCCACATAAGCGATTTTGGTATTGCAAAATTGTTGGGAAGGGAGGAAAGTGTAACTTATACCGAGACTTCAGTTATATTTGGCTATATTGCACTAGGTATATATTGTGTAAGCTTAATTTTCCTCCTTTTATTTATTTTCTCTAACAATTAAAATAACATTATATTCAAAAGGTTACATCAATCCTGTAATGTCAAATGACATCAACATACCCTACATTGCTATTAAAATAACATTATATTCAGTAAAGGTTACATCAATCCTGTAATGTCAAATGACATCAACATACCCTACATGAGCAATGTCAGCTAACATCACATAATCGATGTGATTTTTTGTTTGGCCGCCCACCCGTAGACGATCTCCATATAAGTTTTTTTTTTCCTATTCTTTTAAGCTAACAATATTCATTTGAATTCTATACATATATTGGTTGATGTAGAGCATGGACTTGATGGACAAGTATATACAAAATGTGATGCTTATAGCTATGGAATCATGCTAATGAAAGTCTTCACAAAGCGAAAGCCCAATGATGAAACCCAATTTGATAATTGGAACTTGAAGAGTTGGGTAGCTACCACTACGCCCAATGAGATTTTACAAGTAATAGATGCCAACTTATTAGAGGAAGATAACAACATTACAATGAAAAGTTAGATTGTTTGTCATCAATTATGGAATTGGCTTTAGATAGTGTTGTACAATCTGCAAGGGAACGGATCAACATCACAGACATTCCAAATAATGTTGAACAAGATCAAACATAAGTTTCTGCATAGCGTGAGTCCTTGAATGGAATATAAAAAAAAAAAAATGTTAAGAATGCATGTCTTTGAGTTTGACTTAGTAATTTAATTTTATTTCTAAAAATATGCCAATTTTTAAATTTAATTCTACTTTATGTCTCTAAATTTTAATGTCTATATTATGATTGTTAAGGCTATATATGTAAAATACTCATATAAGAGTAAAAGAATAAAATAAACTTTTTGAGGTTTCTTATCAAAAATTATATTTAATTCAAGTAAATTTTCTGATATAAAAATAATTTTACGAATTGATTTTTCAAATTATGGAAGAATAGGAAATAATTCTTTTCTGTGATGGCTTTTAGGAACCAAGTAATCATAGAAAACAAATTTTACTTGGAGAATAACTTTTGCATATCTTAACTATTGAAAACTCCTAAATCTTATAGAAAAACTCTAGAAGAGTAAAACAAGACTTTACACTCTAACTTTTTGAGACTCTTATATTGGCATTAAATTTGATTGAAAAAAAATTTCTTGAAGAGAGAATTTTATGGACGGGTTTTAGAAATTAAATAAAAATAAGAAATAAATTTCTATGGGATAGCTTTAGATATGAAGAAATAAAATTAAATAGAACTTATTTGAACAATGAATTTTACAATTTGCATTGATTTCATCAAGTTTGAATTCGAATATCAATTCTTGTAGACTTGTACACGCTAAGATTTTTGAGTACCGTAATCTGTATTCTACTGTCAATTCAAGAAAAATTTTATTTTGATTATTAGCAACTATAAGGTATGTTTAGTAGTTATTCATCAATCAATAAAATACTTTTATTTGAAATAGAGAATTCATTTTTCTAAATAAGATTGACTTCATTATTTTTCATAAATTAATTAATGTACAACAATTAGACATACTCTGCTAAAATTTCTCGTCATTTCATATATTAGTCAAGTTGACTTTGGACTCCGGGGGAATAAAGCAGTCGACTCTAATAGATAAAAACAAAGAAAGTGGAATTTGTTCCAAATTCAGCTGAAATGAATTTTTAATGCAAATTTTAAATAATTTCAAAGTAAATGCTAAATATGTATGTGGTCAGTTTAAATAAGCATAATGTACATAAATTCTTTTCGACATATTGCACTCTATATTTATTTTTCTACATATTATACCTTAAATTATTAAATTTATCTACTTCAGTCCAACTTTTTACACCATTACTAAAATTAACGAATATTTCAACTGTCTACACCATGTATCTAAAGTGGAAAGTATATCAAATTTGTTAATACTATAAAAAAAAAAAAAAGACCAAAATGGGATGTATCTAAGAGTTAAGATACATTGTGTCCAAAATTTAGAATTAGAGGTGCAAAATAAAAATTGATCGTAACATATGAGATATAAAGTGGAATTAGTCATGATTACTTCTGTTGGTGCAATACGTTATTAAACAAAAGCGTGGTATACACTTGGCATCTGTTAATTTTAGTACTTAGTTACTGTGTAAAAGATAGACTAAGGATAAATTTGAGAGTTCATGATATAATATGTCCAAAAAATAAAAATATAATATAAAATGAGATTCGAATAAAAGTTAAGAGGTACAAAATGGAGAAAAACCCATAATCAAATGATTGGATTTAACTGACAAAGAGATTAATCACAAGATTTAAGTGACAAAAATAAAATTTACCCTATAAAGAAAACTTTGCTACATGGCTTCACTAATGACAATTTATTAAGAGATTGTATTCTATCTCACCTTTTGTATCAATTTATTGCCTCACACATTACATATTCTTCATATGTATTGTACCCATAATAAATAAAGAAAAATAATTAAGTAGATTCGGTCTTAAGCCCACCTATATCTTGTGATATGATTAAATTTTATAAAATATTATTTATATCATGTCATGTCATTTATTTTATAAAATTTGATACACACTTCAAAATCTATAAATGGGGTAAAAAAACTATGTCTACATAAATATTTTCTATAAACAATAAATACATATCTCTATTATTATCCGAATAGTGGGACAATATTTGGTCAAATGAAGTGGGAAGAAAATCCAGAACCGTTTTACACTTTCGTTTTAGTACAACATTTGCATCTGTTTTAACCCAAAAAAAAAAAATTTTTACCTCTTCATATCTCAGTGTCTCAACTCTGATCGTAAACCAACACATATATACTCTATATATAGATGCCACTAATTTACACAATCCATAAGCAATTCCAAATTCATCAAAGTTGAAATGGAGAGACGTTTCTACAGCTACTTTCTTGCACTTACTTTGGTGCCATATTCTTTCATTGCGACTTTCACAGCCATGAAAAACACAAACATTGCCACCGATCAATCTGCTCTTCTAGCCCTGAAAGCCCACATAACTTCAGATCCTTATCAATTCTTCTCAAAAGACTGGTCTTCAAATGCTGCAACATCTTCTGTTGTTTGTGACTGGATCGGAGTCAAATGCGGTTCTAAACATCATAGAGTCACTGCTTTAAATATTTCAAGCATGAGTCTCACAGGCACCATTCCTCCACAGTTGGGAAATCTCACCTTTCTTGTTTCTCTTAACATAGGAAACAACTATTTCCATGGAAATCTGCCTCAAGAGTTGTCACGTTTACGCCGCCTAAGGTTCATCGGATTAAGCTCTAACAACTTTTCTTATACAGATTCCAATGTGGTTTGGTCGCTTTCCTGAACTTCAATTCTTGGTTTTGTACAATAACAAATTTTCTGGAATAATCCCTTCTTCCATCTGTAACTTGTCGAAACTGGAACATATGGATTTCGATGGTAATTCCCTAAGAGGGAAAATTCCTGAACAGATTGGAAACCTCAGTAGCTTGACCTTTCTGTACCTTCAAAAGAATCAGCTGATTGGTTCCATTCCATTGGAAATCTTCAACATCTCAACTTTGGAATATGTTGCATTCACATTCAATAACTTATCAGGTACTCTTCCTGTTGATATATGCCATCATGTTCCAAAGAACATCTCAAAGGGATTTATCTCTCTTTCAATCAAATACATGGTCGAATCCCATCAAGTTTATCTCAATGTTCACAACTTGAGATACTGTCATTGACATTCAACAAATTTAGTGGATTCATACCAAAAGAACTCGGCAACTTACAGATGCTTGAGAGATTATACCTCGGAACCAACAATTTACAAGGTAAATTACTGCTGATCAAATTAACTCTTTTATTAATTTCCCATTATTCAAACAATGTGAAATTGCTTAATTATTTTTTTCTCATTATGCATGCCATGCAATCATGATAGAGGTCTATACATACCACATACATCTATTTGAGTAATCTATCATTACATTTCAGTAGTCTAGAATATAAACAAACCGAGTTATTGGCAAACGTAACAAGGTCTCGAGTGGACCGCGGTCAATTCAAGTTTGCTCGAACTCAAATTTCTAAACGAGCCGATCTCAAACATATTTGTATTCTGCTATAGTGCTCACTCGAGCTTTTCAAGCACATCTATAATTTTCTTACGCTTCCACCCTTCAACACAAATTAAATGTGTTACCTCTCCTAAAAAAAGTTGAGTTAGCTACTCAAAGTCGACCTGTTTTTATACACATTTCTTTTGATCTCAATTCGAACTGTCTCTTCCCGCAAGTTTTATTGAGCTCTTGATTGGTTAGTTTACCCCTGCGGTAGTTAGTATTCTTTATTTAACAAATCTGAGGGCAAATTCTTACAAACAAATTCTTGGCCATTGGCAGGTGTCATTCCACAAGAGATTGGAAATCTTCGTAGCCTCAAGAAGTTCTTCATTGACCATAATCAAATTATGGGCTCTGTACCAAAAGAAATTGGGAACATGACCGGGCTTACGTATCTTGATTTTTCTGAGAACTTATTAACAGGTAGTTTCTCACATGGAAGAATTTCACTTTGTACATCCTACCACTGCTAAACCAATTAGTGATTTCGTTTAAATCATGTTTTACAATCTACTAAAATTTTATTTCTTAAATTTGTCTTAAAAAAATTACATCTTAGCACATTCATACATTATTTCCATCCATAATTCTTATACACAATTTAAGGCCAATCAGAAACAGCAAGACACTTTACTTAGGAGTCAATGTCTTAAATGGCTCTATACCATCAGGGATCTTCAATCTCTCAAAATTGAATAAGGTTTCTCTGGAATTCAATCACCTCACAGGCAATCTTCCATCAAATATAGGTCTCCACCTGCCTGATCTAGAGATATTTGTTCTTGAAATAAATAACATTGGTGGAATTATACCAGCTTCTATTGTAAATTGCACTAAATTAACAGTTCTTGACCTTGCATCAAACCAATTCACTGGCTCAATTCCCAATGAAATTGGTAATCTTGAACTCCTAGAATCTCTATATCTTGGTGATAACAATTTGACCAATGATCCCACATCTTCGGAGCTGGAGTTTCTTAATTCCTTGACAAAGTGCAAGTATTTAAAGGCTTTAGAGATAGCAGAGAATCCACTCAATGGGTCTTATTCCAGCTTTAGTTGGGAATCTTTCTGCTTCCCTAAAATATTTCATCGCAGGAGCTTCTAATATCAAAGGCCCCATCCCGAGTGAAATTGGAAACTTGAGCAATCTAATCTTGATTTCTCTAGAAAACAATCAGCTGAATGGAGTTATTCCAAGAACAATCAGAGATTTACGAAACCTTCAAGTGCTATCTCTCACGAGAAACAAATTATGGGGTAGTCTAGATACCTTTTGTAGCATGCACACCCTGGCTGAGTTGCATCTTAGCCAAAACCAAATTTCAGACCTGATTCCTGATTGTTTTGGCTAATATGACTTCTCTCAGGAGCCTTTACCTGTGCATTACTTATTGTCTTCTACAATTCCTGAAACTGTCTCTTATACACATCTAGATGTGTATCCTAGACCTCGAACTCCTTAACTGGCTCATTACCTCTCGAGATTGGAAATTTGAAGGCTGCAATATCAATTAACTTGTCAATTAATCAAATCTACAGGGGACATTCCCGCGACAATAGGTGATTTACAGAACCTTCAAAATCTTTCTTTAGCACACAACAGGTTACAAGGATTAATTCCGGAATTATTTGGAAACATGTTAAGCTTAACATCCCTAGACTTGTCAAATAACAGCCTCTCAGGTTTAATACCCAAGTCATTGGAGAAACTTCAATATTTGAATGCCCTCGACGTTTCTTTTAACCATTTAAAGGGTGAAATTCCCTCTGATGGTCCTTTCAGAAACTTCAAGAGTGAATCCTTCATTTTCAATGATGCATTATGTGGAGATGTAAAATTTCATGTCCCACCATGCCAGAATGATCATCCAAAACACAAATCAATATCGAAAAAAGTGCTTCTGCTTACATTTATCCCACTAGGGATTTCCATTGTGGTTGTCTTGGCATTGGTATTCCTTCGATATCGATTGAAAGAAAAGGTACCAAGTACAACAGATTTGTTACCTGTCCTAGCAAAAGGAAGGGTACTTTCTTAGCCAAGTGAATTGCTTTCATTACGAACTTCTACTAGCAACTAATGGTTATAATGAAAGCAATTTACTTGGCTTTGGGAGTTTTGGATCGGTTTATAAAGCAATTCTGAATGATGGAATCTTTGTAGCTGTAAAAGTATTTAATTTGCAACTTGAAGGTGGATATAAGAGTTTTGATGCGGAATGGAATGTACTCTGCAACCTTCGCCACCGAAATCTTGTGAAAGTCATCAGTAGTTGCAGTACCCATGATTTTAAGGCATTGGTGCTTGAATACGTGTGCAATGGAAGCCTTGAGAAGTGGTTGTATTCTCCTAACTACTACTTGAATATTTTTCAAAGATTTGAAATAATGATAGATGTGGCAAATGCTTTGCAATATTTGCACCATGAATATTCGACACCTGTGATTCATTGCGTGTATTGAAACCCAGTAATGTCCTCATTGGTGAAGATATGGTTGCCTGTGTAAGTGATTTTGGAATTGCAAAGTTTTTGGGTAACGAGGAAAGCACTGCATTCAAAAAATACAAAGACCTTAGCAACAATTGGTTATATGGCACCAGGTACACTTTTCATATTGTGTTCTAGTCAATATTTTTTTTTCATATTTTTTCTAAGGAAAATGATTTAAAAAAGTGACATACGATACTGTATTGGCAAAATTATATAAAATTACTAACCCCTGATTTTAAATATGATTTTTGTCAATTTGTCGTCACTTTTTTATGGAAGTAAATTTTGTCCTAATGATATCTTGGATTGCGATATCTCTTATAGAATATGGATTGGAAGGACTAGTGTGTCTCCATGATGTCTATAGCTTTGGAATCCTACTTATGGAAGTCTTTACAAGGAGAAGGCCTAGTGATGAAATGTTTGATGGAAATCTAAGCTTGAAGAGTTGGGTAAATGATTCAATGCCTAATGCAATTCTTCAAGTTATAGACACAGATTTGTTGAAGCCTGACGAGGAACATTTCACTGAAAGGTTGGAGTGTTTGTCATCAATCATGGGATTGGCCTTAAATGTGTGTTGAAGAATCTCCTAAGGAAAGGCTCAATATGAAAGTTGTAGTGGATACACTACAGAAGATCAAGCAAAAGATTTCTTGAATGTCATGGAGGTAAATAAATTAAGAATGCATATTCTGTATAAAAGACATTTACAAATTAATTAAGATCAAACTTTACTGGATCCTTTCTCTAAATGTTCCTCTGTAGTGTCTCAACCTAACTTGTAGATTCGCCGTATTACAGCTGTCAAGATTACACATCGCCTTAGCTTCTTGTGTAACAGATCTACGCTCCGAATTTAAGTACTCAAATGTCACCTACATTTGTTTCAAAGGAGAATATGTCTTTTCTATTTTTTTTCTTTGCTTTAAATTGTTATAATATAATGTCTCTGCTTCAATTCTTGGACGGATATTTTCTTATTGATGGTATACCATGTTTAATTATCTACTTAATTGTCTCATTTAATTATCGGTATTCCTTCTAACTAAACACATTAAAATATAAATTAGATTTTGCCAAATTTTTCAATAACAACAGAATATCACTTATGATACACTGACACATAAATATAATATTTATATCCATAACAATATTCGAATCTTTTAATATTGTCATTTAACAATTGAATTTTAAAATTATCCATATATTAGTATATTTTTTAGAACGTCGAATTAATTTTGAATAATTGTCATTGAAGGATCGAACTTTTCTGATGTTTCATTAAATCAATCAAAACAGGACAAGTGGCGGCGTGAGTCGAAGAGGATTAAAAATGATTGAAAAATACTATCATAAATTTAATTTTTGATCTACTTGTGAACTCTACGATTAAAATTAAATTTTATAAAATTTTACTTACATCAGCTTATATCATAGATTCCATAACATTTAATTTATATCACAAGATTTACAAGTGAAATAAAAAACCAGATCTACCTAAAGATTTCCCAAAATGATTTACTGCTACATAGAGAATCAGGAGCAATGAACTGGAAAAAAAAAAAATTTGGGACCCACACAAGATATAAAATTGTGCACATGAAAGTCAAGCTCCAAATAAGGACTAAAATGTATTTATTAGTTAGTGTAATTAACATATGCTTAAATCATACAGAAAATTTTAAACGGGCAAAACTTTACAGTGAAATATATTTTAAGTTGTTAATTTTCTTTTAGGAAATGAATTGCAGGAATTATAAGTCACTATCACAATATTACACCAATTATGTTTAGTTAATACATAAGTAATTAATCATAAATCTAACAAATTTGAGTAAATTTGATAGTTAATGTTATTAAAATAATAACTAATGAAGGGAACAAACTTCTATATATAAATTTGTTGTTTATATTATTTTTCTTGAGGTAAAAGAGCAATCTTAACGTAAAATTATCATCGAATTCTAATATGTATACTTTTTTTTGAATAGATGTTTAAAATATTTAATATTTTAATTCATATTTAATTGGACTTGCAAAAATAATGATTCAGACTTAAATTTGAGGCTATATATGTCAAGAATTAGGGTCAAAATACTTTTACAGCTACAAAGATTCCATCATTCAGAATTGCTTTATAAACCGATTTAAAACTATTTTTGCAAGTATTTTGAGTATCTAACAACACATTTTAGCTTATTATGAGTTGTTTTTGAATTGGCATTAAAAACTTCTAAAGTTGTAGTTACATAGTAAAGATGTATGATGAAATTGATTGCATTCAAGCGAATTGAAATTATTCATATAATAAAAATTTCAACCTGTTTTTTTTACCATAATTGGAATAATAGTATAGTTTTCTAATTTCATTTATTTTTTTAATATACTCAATGGTAGTAAATATTTTTCTTATTTGTTTGGCATGTGTAACTTTTGCCTACAATATAATTTTCTGATCTTAACACTATATTTAATGTGTAATATGTAGGTAATTAACAACTTTCACATAATTAAAATTATACGGTTATTACATGCCTTATGTATGTTTTATAAAAAAGAAGATTATATTTTTGTATTTATTTTTCATTTATCATAAAATATAATTACTCTACTAAGAGCATTTGAATACTGTAATATAGAAAATTAGAGAAAATATTTAATAGACATAACATTAAATGACAATACATAAAAAATTATATACATATACAATGTATAATCTACATAATATATGTATCTTATACACATATAGATGGTATAAGAGAAACACACATCATAGATTGTTTGTTTAAATACTCTTGCATAACTCTTTTCTAAAAAATTTGTTTGATTTAACTCCATTAGTGAGTGGGGCACGTGCGTGCACACACACATGAAAGATTTTATTTCAATTAAAAGCCTTCTAACTCTTATGTGACAGAACCAGATAAAGGAGAATTAGTGGGTTAATGGACAATGAAGTGCAGTTTAAGTAGTAAGACGTTTCTTCTATGTCCTATTATTAGTCATGAATTTTAGTTATTAGATGGCAAAGAGGAGATGTGGGTTTTTTTTTTTTTTTTTTAAATTTACTCAATTAAGTTTCAGATTTTTTTATGAACTATTTCTGTCTCTTTTAACAACTTTTATATCATTATTTGAGTTGTTTCTTTTAATGATATGAAATGACTTAACTTTACTAATATTTTAATTTATATAATGATAAAATGATAACTCTACACAAGTTTAAACAATAAATATTAAATTAATTTATTTTTCCAAGACATTATAATAAAATTTCATAAATTATTGAAGATATGAGAAAAGACCAATTTAGTCTCTTCTCTTTGAAGTATCAACAAGTTTGGTCACTTATTAATCATAACAAACCAACTAAATCAATCATCAAAAAATTAATCAATATAAGGCTAGTGGTAGGAATCATAGACAAACTAATAATGCGGCCATTAACCTACAATAGATATGTTATTAACAATTTCGTTTGTTTTTCTTGACAATTTTCATCATAAGATTAAGATTGGTTAATTATTTTTTCAAAAAAAAAAAAACAAGGGATTGAATTGGATTTTGATAGATATAGGACCAAATTTGACAACACCATAAATATAAGAGATCAAATTAGTCCTTTTTCTTTGAAGGTAATTTATTTTAAAAATAATTAAATACAAATTATTTAAATTCAACACAATAATTTAAAATTTAAAATTTAAAATTAATTTTGTTTAAATAATGTAAATAAATAGCATATAAACATACTAGATTAGTATAATTTATTACTCAAATAAATTGCAATGCTCGGATTAAGAATGTTAACACCTGGTTTTTTATAACAGATGTGACACATGAAATTTTAGCCTTCTTTTGTTTCTTTTTTTGTTTTTTGGGTACGAAAATGTTTGGCTTTCTAGCTACTGAGCTCATCCTAAAATATTAATCTTTGGTTCATACAATTTAGATAGTTTGCACTTTTATGACTATGATTAAAATTATTAGACTGCATCATTTCTATTCAAGTGCCGGTGGGCCTGTTTTGTGGTTGACGTGCTTCTCTACATCTTATCCAATGGCTGAAAATTTATTATTTATATATCAATGGCTAGAATTCTATTTCTGTCATATCAGAAATAGTATGATTTTTGCTTTGTATAACTGTCCGTCATTGAAAATTATTTGATGGTAATAGGTTATTTCTTTTGGTTGGTAAATTACGGTAGATTATTGGGGATTTTTTTCTTTTTCTTTTTAACTTTTTAGTTGCAACTTGCAACTTGAGTCCAAAAGAAACAGATAGGACTGTAATATGCCAATAATGCTCCTTTTCATGAGAAACCAAATGCTTTATAAAAATAAGAAATTCTAATCTATACTATATTAAAAGAGCCAATATAATATAGTGAGCTAGAATTTTTTTCGAAGTTATTCTTGTTATAAAATTTAATAACTTTGTTATGTCCCCAACCGTGAATGTGAATATGTAAATAGTCCATAAAAAGTAAAAGAGAAATAGAACCAACTTTTAAAACTTCATATTAGGAAGCTTATAACTTTAATTGAAGTAAAATTTCCTATGCAATAGAATATTAAGAATGAGTTTTAGAAATTAAAGAAGAGATACAAATAATTTTTGTTTATGTAAATGCTCCTTAAAGACTAAAAGAAGAAATAAAACCAACTTTTACAGCTTAATATTAGGAAATGAATTTGATTGAAGCAAAAATTCATTAAAATGTATACATGAAATAAAACTAACTTTTTCAAACTTTATATTTACAATTGAGTTTGATTGACATAAATCTCCTCATAGAGTAAAATTTTGACATAGATTTAGAAATTAAAGATGAATATTAAATAAAATTATTAAAAAATTAATTAAATATAATTTCTCATTAAAGGGAAGAAACTAAAAGTTTATTAACAAGTCTCTTAAAAAAAAGGAAAATTCTTTTTGACAAAAGGAAATGAAGGAAAATAATGTTATTTTAAAGGGTTTAACACCGTTTTACCCTTCAAACTAAGCAAAAAGTATAAATATGGCCTTTTAAGTGTGAAAAGGTCTCAATTTGATTTCCAAATTGAAAAATATTCCAATATAATCCTCCAGATTAAAAAAAGTCTCAATTTAGTCATCCAAACTAAAAAAATATTCCAATATGGCCCCTAAAGTAAAAATTTTCCATTGGCCTCTCCAAATTGAAAATTTATTCTAATTTACCCTCCAAACTGAAAAAGTACGTAGATACGCCAAAATACCACTAGCATTTTAAAAGCACTCCAATTTAAAATGTACTCTCAATCTTAATAATTAAATTATTATGAGAATAAGATTCTGTATAAAATATAATCCATCTAATATAAATTTTTTTACAAATGATTTTAGAAATTATACAAATATGGGAAAAAAAACTTTTCAAGATTAGGAATTAAGTAAATAATAGTTGGAATTATTTTTAAACAAAAATATATGACATATCACGTATATATATTGTGGACTCTTCTTAGAGAATAATTCTAAAATCTTTTTCTATTTTGGATACAAAAAGAAAAAAAATAATAGAACAAAGGAGACATAAGATTTCTTTAAAAGTCTCAAAACCATCTACACTTGAATTAACAAAGACATTATCTTTGATAGATACTGTCAAGATCTTCACTTTCCTTCTCCCAATGTTATTTATTTTGCCTCTAATGTTGTTGTCTAGACTTTATGATAATGAAAAAGATTCGTTGTCTAGAATATGAACAAAAGAATTTGACTTGTTTGTGGTGTATTAAATATAACTATAATATAGAACCTATATTTTTTATTATTGCATGAGGAGGAAAGGGGTGAAAACATGATCTAGATCTACTTTACTTTTCTTAAAAGGTCATACTCCATATCTTGCAGATTCTTACTTTATCTAGTTCCCTTTTTCATGCAATGAATAATTAACATCTGTTTAATTCAAGTTATCACTTTGTCTATAATCAAAATTAGTTCAAAGTTATATTAGTAAAGCAGTTTCTAATGAGATAATTATTATTTTCTTACAAAAAATTATTGTTATTGTCTTTGAACCTTCAAAGAAAAAGGACTAATTTGATTAGATTTTAATTAAAATGTGCTTTATCTAATAAAATATAAATACTGAATAACTAGTGTTACTTCTGAATTATCACTGTACAGATTGATAGATACTGTAGCTATATATAGTTGGTTTTATCCTGTGAATTAAATTTATAATATTCAATTTCTTTCCTTCAATTTACTATTATACAGGTTCATAGTTTTAACATAATGGATTAATTAGTAAATTTGACGCAATAACTTCTCAAATGGTAGAATATTTTCCACATTTTTTTCTATTTTTATGATATATAATTTCTATAGTTATGCAAATTACATATTAGGTTTTTGTCTCGTAATTACAAATTGCTATTTAGTATTTACACATGAATGCTTCTTTCAAGTTGGCTCAAGGAGAGAAATAGGGATTCAAGAATAATTCAAATAGGTACAATGCTTGATAAATCAAAAGTTGTTATGATAAAACTTGAATAATTGAAGAAAATAAATGGTTCTAATAAATTCTAGAAATTATCGACATCTTTTAGTACTACATTCCACTCTTTGATTATTAAACTTTTAGAATAAATGTAATAATAAACTTTAATACTCTGTCATGTCATACATTGTACTCCAGTTTGGTGATCTTTTAAACTTTTCCTATCTTTGAAGTTGTACAGAGTACAAATGAGTTTATTGTATAATTTTTCAACAATTCTCAAACAAGGAAATGGAGTTTTATTTTCAAAATTTGCAAGGTAGATGTATTATTAGCAGGACATCGCTATTTAGATTTTACGAAATTGCTAGAACTATTAAACTAAATGTATCTCTAAACTCATGCGATTTACAAAAAATTCTTTAACTTAGTTGAACATTAAACAAAAATTATATAAGCAGAAATCTAAGTGAATTATACCATTAGTATCTCCAAACATGATTTACTATTTAATCCATAGCAACTTAAAGATCAAATTATTAGTATTTCTATTATATGCAAAGCACGTACTTCCATATTAGTGAAAACAAAGTATGCACAATCTAATCAAAATTTCAAATGTCAAAACAGGTCAAAAAATTAATTTTTTAATAACTTCTCTTATACACATCTTAGAATTTCTTATTTTTATAAAGGGTGAATGTTCTTTTTCAATCATGAAAAGGCTTTCTCTTATACACATCTAGCTCACATTTGGTACGTAGGAATGGAATGGAATGGAATGGAATGGAATGGAAAGATCATTCCAACCCATTCTTTCTATCTCATGTTTGGCATGTGAAGTTTAAGTTGGAAAGGCCATTCTACAAGAAAAAGCCATTCCCACTATATCTTGAAAACCTATTCCTCACAAAAAATTGAAGAAATGCCTTTCCAACTTCAATTTCAAAAGAAAAATTTTTGGAATGTCAAATTTATCTAGTTCTTTTCAAATTTTATTCAAATTCTTTAGTTGCATAGTTCTAATCTTATTGCTTTAAAAATAAATAAGACATTTCATAATTAGTTAAATTATATATTTTAATCATTTGAATGAATAGAATTTTAACATACGATATGGTAATTTTTTATCATTAAGATAATTGTTAAATTGTACAATATAATTTTTTTAAAATGTATAACATAATTATTTGTGATTTTTTTATCATTGAGATAAATTAGTTAAATTCTACAATATATTGTAAAAATGTCACCCCCCAAAGAACAAGGACACGCCGCATCTCGGAATCACCCAAGCAAGAGACAGCTATTTACTTTTAGTCATCGGTTATCATTTACTGTCTCTTATACACATCTAGATGTGTATCATTTCTAGACAACACCATATCCATAACAATCCACAATAACCAAATCACATCATATACAAACAACAAACCACAATCCCACAACATGAGATTCAATCACAAGACGAATCTAACAAGTTACATCCTAAACACAAGCCTAAGTATAAAAACCAACATCACTAGTTATATTTAATACACCACAAACAAGTCAAATTCTCACGTCTCATGTTGGTCCTCAACTGCAAACATAGGAGAAATAATAACGGAGTAAGGATATCGTGCTTAGTAAATAACATTTAAACCCAATTATAGATAACATGTATACAATCAGTACAAGGAACAATATACGAGACATTATCATTTTTTAAAATGTAAATGTCAGTCAATGAGCTCAAGGTTCACCAAAGTCTTCCCAGCACTGGATCCAGGTATAATTATCCGCCCAAATAGACAAGGCATAACGGAGTGTCTATCACTTGTCTTTCCGATAGACTGAGTATAACATTTACGAAACAGTACTCGTATATCATTTCATTCGCTCATTCATAGCCAAGTCCACTAAAGTGACCCATTGAGCTCTTCACATTAATGTTTACACATGTAGATGTGTCATAATGAACAATTGATACATTGGTACAGAACAAACATATAATTTAGAAACGTACTTACCTTATGAATATTAATTGAAATAAATATACTTACCTTAATACCACTTATTCTATGATTACAATACCAATCATATACAGGGTATCGATAAAAATGTATAAACGTTACTTACCTCGAAAATTGATTTTGTAGACGTATCCTAATTTCGATGATCTAAAACTCTAATCTCGAATTACTTAAACTAGGAGAGTGTTATACCATTAGGATAAAAATTGAGATAGGGATTCACTTTTGAGCATCACTCAAAGTTCAACTTAGATAATGGATTGAACACAAAAGAGTAAGGGTTGATTTAAATTTATGAAAATAAGATAAAAATCTAAGAATTAGGATTCATAATTTCAAATATATCACTAGGTTAAGAATTGTCAAAACCCTAATTCAAATCTCACAAAAACAAAAGTTAAAAAAGTCATTTCAAATCATAAATCCAGTCCCAATAGCTCATAAACATATTTGGTAATCAAATCAACATCTAGATATGTATAAGAGACAGAAATTGTGCAACTCAGTTATTTTAATATAAACAATTTGATTTAATATATAATGTTGTATAACTAATTTGTAATATAAGACTTTTCAAGAGAATTTCAAAGGGATTTTCTCACTTGTTAGAAATAATTGGAATAGGGCTAGAGGATGTCTTCGCAGAGAAGACTTATATGATTTTCAAAATTTCACTTTAGTCCCTCAAGTTTGATAAAATTATACTTTGACCCAAAAATTTTAAAAAATATTTAGAAAGAGTAAAACGATTATTTAATATTTGAAAGGGATATTAATGAGTATTTAAAAGGATAAAATCAAGTACGAAAATATGTGAAATGATCAGAAAAGTCGGGTATTACAAAAAACATATACAAAATTATATATTAAACATTGTTTATATTAAAATAACTGAGTTGCACAATTTAATTATTTGAATGTAAACAAAAATTATTATATAATTTTGTAATTTTTTATCTTTAACACAAAATTCTTAATTTTTTTTTATAATTTTAGAAATAGTCCATAGCATGATTTGTAAAAAGAATTTTTTTAAATTTAAAATCCATTATATTTTAGCATCTAAAAGAATTATATTAAACAACAAAAAAACACGCATTCCTTTTTGACTTGAATTACCATATAGTATAAGCATTCCTACCCATTCTTGGTAGAGACATATTCTACCTAAAATGGCCCTCCATTCTAGGCCTTTCCAGCATACCAAATGCGAGATTAGGGTTACTAACCCTTTACGCCTTAAAGTATGGGGGTAATTACACTTTACTCCCATAAACTCAAAAAATTACACTTTATCCCATTTACGCTATTCATCCTTGAGCATTTCTAACAACCACACAAAAAAAAGTCAATTAAATGACTGATATGCCCTTGTCACTATTTTTTAAATTTTCAAGCATTTTTATTTTTGATAATTGTATTGATAATTATTCTATTAGGAAAAGTATGGATATAAATGTTGGATATACTTTGTGGTCTTGTATTGGTGGATCATGAGGTCAAACTTGACTCAAATTATATTTCACATTATAATTTTTTCACATATAACCCAAAATATAAAATACCAAGTCATGACAAAAAATTATAAAAATTTTATAAAAAATATATAGTCACACAAAACCCTTAAAGAAAAACAGAAAACATCACTGAAAGCCCACTTTGAGAAGCTTACTACCACTTAGAAAAATATTACAATTCAAAATAATATCAAATAAACTATAGAAATTGCTAAAAAAAAAATTCTATAAATTACGAGAATTTGACCAAAAAATATATGCTATGGATTATATTGATATATTTTTTTACTTAATTTCACTTAATTTTTTATAATTATCACACTACTATCAAAAGTTGAAAACATGAAAAATCAAAAATAGTGATAAGGGACATTTTAGTCATTTAATTGACTTTTGTTGATCGTATGTTAGAAATTCTATACGGATGAATAGTGTAAATAGGGGTTAAATTGTAAATTTTTAGTTTAAGGGGCAAAGTGTAATTATCCCTATACTTTAGGAGGTAAAGTGTTATTAACCCTTCTCCTTATTAGTTATTATTCCTTCTTTAACTTGGAATGGCTATTGAAAGTTTTGGACCCAGTCTTCACAATTTCTTTTCCACAAATGTAGAAATTGACCTGTCTCATATAAACAATAATTTTTGCAAGTACAAAAAGGATAATTTATGCAGCATTAGGGTCAGTTTGGATGGACAAATTGAATTGGTATAAGAAGGATTTTAAGTGAATAAATTTGAAATTACATGAAATCTGTATGAATATGACATTCACTATTTTCATCATTAAAAATCACTCTCAGTGTATTTTAAATTTTTAACTAAATTCTTTAACTTGTTTGATAATTTTGAAGAGATTTGGATTTTCATCAAAATCCCTCCTTTCAAACATAACCAAATCATATTCAAGTTGAAATTACCCACTCTGTTTGGATGGTGTTTTTTTTTTTCATTAATCTCCAAATAATATTATGTAATCATTTCATACACTTTCTTATATTTTTAATGAAATGAATTGCCGATTTGATTATTTTCCACATTATTTGTCAAGAACGAGAATAAGTTTTATGAAGTTTGGAGTTTGCAATGGGAGTTGATTGCAATTTTTTATATAGCAAACACCTCCAACCTCACCATCGTCCCCTTTCCTCCCTCTCTCTCATCCAATTCCAATCCCCTGCCCTTTCCAAAAAAAACAAGAAAAAACAAAAAAACAAAAAAGAAAATTTTTAATCCACTATTCTAACCAAAACTAATTATCGGTTAGCTCAGAAAAATGGTCATAGAATGAGTTCATAGGGAGTATAGTATAACCACCTTCCTAAGGATGCAAGTAATCAAATGCAAGAGGAGTTGGAAAAGGATGGCAATAGGTACTTTGCTAAGAATTTGTTTTTCATTCTTTTCAAAGTATATTTGATCAAACATACAGTACATACGCTCAAGCCTGCCTAAAGTAGGCTGGCTGGTATACTCCATAGGACCAAATATTAACCTTCTTTACCAATGATAATCAACATTAGGTAACCACCTTTAGTTGTAAAGTATAATTCTTCCTGTCTCTTATACACATTGGATTGAATGTATGTTGGACATAGCCCCAAGTCCTTGCGGTCTCTTACAAACAAAATTATGTGATAACGAGATCAAATCTCTATGTCTCTTATATTACAAAACCTAATAAAAGATGTTTAGTAAGAAATGTCACGAATGAATATTAGGATACCTTTCTGGACATCTTTTTCTCTCTAATCTCGTATTGTTCTAGTATAAGATCACATAGCCATGCCCTAGGACTAACCAACTGCACAAAACCAACAACAAAAGCTAAACTTAAATTAGGTTATCAACTATAAAACCAGACAAGTTATAAAATACTGAAAACAAATCTGTTACAAGAACTTAGCTACACAATTACAGGGTTTTAGATTATACTACTAGTAAAGAATCAATATGATGTACTCTTACAGGTGTAATGCTCTTCCATATATTAACACTCACCAGTTAATCAAACTACTTGATAACACTATTAGAAGTCCATATCCGGCTTTGTCTCTATTTTCCAAAGACATTTCTCAGCTGGATTAAAGTCCAAATTCCCAAACTTCAAACCAACTATATTAAATAATTAGGCATCATTATACAACTACTAAAGAACATGTGGTCTTAGTTCTTTGTTATACCATGTATATAGTTTTGTTTTTGTTGTTAACTACTTAAAATTAAAATCAATAGAATTCTTTTACAATTAGATTGGCTCTTTTACAGTATGATTGGGAGGAAAGAGTCCTCCTACTCAAAAGCTATCATTATTTTTTCAAGTATTATTAGATTTAGCTTATAAGATAAAATTAATCAATATTCAATATGAAATTGCAAACATTAGACAAATTAATACTAAGAACTAAGACCACAGTTCTTTAATCAACTAAAATAAGTATAATTATAATTCTATTATGATCAAGAGTTGAGAGGATGCAATTGTTAACATATATAGATTAAATATAAGCATACTAATTTAACTGAATCTAAAAGAAAATTTGTTTTCATTTTATTTTCTTCTTGAGAAACTTAGCATTGAATATAAAATTATAAACTTCACTAAATCTATCAAGTTTTTATTCTTTAGTTGTGCTTTGGTTTGTGACACATAAGATTTATATTAAGTTTATAAAAACAAACAGCATTTGCTTCACTAAAACTATACATTCTTTAACCTTTTGAATACAAATGACGTATTTAAATTCTTTTACGTTTATTTGTAAATTTATATGAAATTGCTTTCTCATTTTCCCCTTTTCGTTAAATTTGGATTTATCATTTCATTTTTTAGTTCTTTTTTTCTTTCTCTATTGGTCAGTATTGATAAAAAAATAGACTTTTCCCTTTTATAGTGAAATGCCGATTTTAAAAAAATACTTCAATATAATCCCTGATATGTGTAAAAAATGTATGCGTCTTCACTATCCGAACAATGATATCAAGAGACAGCTATATACACCATCTAGAGGACACATACATGTGTATACATTTTATCATTCTAAAAATTTACTAATAACCACTATTTTCTTTGATTTGCTTTAATTTTTTTAAACTAGTATGGTAGCACGTGCTTTGAACTTTTGGAGATACTAATTGTTTGATTTTTATTATTATGAATTAAAAGTAAAGTATGTCAGCTTATACACATCTAAGATGTGTATTAGTCCACTTAATTTTCTATTTATAAACTTAATGTTTAACTAAACAAAATAACTTTTATAGTTCGCATGAGTATAGAAAAATATTTGCTCATTTGTGATTTTTATGCATTTTCATTATATATACTTTATTGGAAGCATAAGAGATCTGTTTACAATTAATAATTTAAAGAATTTCATAATACAACAAAAATGGGACTTCAACGACTGGAAATATTGCTGCTAAAGATCAAAATATGATCGCCAAAAGAATTTGTAACCAAAAAAAGGCTCATCGCAACGTGAGCTTCATTGCTCAAATTATTGGTGTCCAAAAATCAGTTGATTGCTAAAAGTTCCACGTATAGAGACTTTATGGGGTCGCCAATTTTTATAGTAATTTAGAAGTAGAAAGTTGAAAATCATAGTTGGTGATTCGTAATTTGGTAGCTATACCTGTCTCTTTTGCTATCTTTTGCGTATAACATTTCAAGCTTGGTTGGCAAAGCTAAATGCTATAGTAGCTAGAATTGTTGTGGTCGCCTAGGATTTACAATGACTATGAACTTTCCAATAGCTAAAAATACATAAAATTAGTCGCGATAATTGACCAGGTTAATATTTTGCAATTTAAGTTGATAATATGGAATTTTTTATTTGATCAAAATAAAATATTAAGGCTTCTGCAGCCGTCATTTGGCAAAGAAAATTCATGTATTTATGAATTTACAATCTAAATACGTTAGTGTCAGTCTCCCTATACTTTAGCCCACTGGGGAAGATACATAAAATCGAACTATTCTCATCTTCCACGAATGTCAAAAACTGGCTTGTCCAAGCAAGTATTGCAGAACTTTACCCTTAGGTACTACCCTAATTCCCTTTCGTGGAAGATAGAATCATTTTATTTTTCTTCCCCATTGGGCTCAAAGTCTGGATGAGGCCCTTTGTTTCCATTAGTTATTGGAGCATATCCAGAATTTCATTGACTGGATATTTGTCCAGTAAGTCCTCTAGTATTTGCGAATTACCTGTACCTCAGGCAGCATCTTGAGTTGCATTAATTTTAGGGTGAACGTCTCATTGGATTAGCTTCCTAAATAAGAGTTGAGGCAAATTGAGGAATAGCAAAAATTTCCCAACTAATTCCGTATCCAACATCCAAAAATATTGAATGAATAGCAAATTTTGTACAATCAAAATGACTGCTAAATATTATCCAATGAAAGATACAAAATAACATTAGGATTTCCAATTTGTCAGTAAAATAGACAAAACGTACTGAAGTAACAAGAATAAATGTTAGCAATAACATGGCTTAAGCAAATCCAAAATTCTTTTCTTCCTTACCAAAATCACAAAAACAGCCTTTTGAAGGCATTAATATGCTAATTATGTGTTATTCACCATGACACCAACTACATGAAGGTAGTCTTATTAATCACAATTCATCTCCTGACCAGAAAAAATGGATCAAAGTTCAAAACTCTTATACACACATTTTGTTAAGAAACAAACAAAAAAAAGAAAGAGTATCAATAATCCAAAGTTCCATGGAATCAAGATGGATGACTGATGAACCAAGTCATAGTAAACTGCAACTTACAAGGTGCAACCAGTTGACTTTTAAGTGTCTGGCACCCACAAATGAAATTAATCTATTTTTTTTTGAAAATTGGACTCCAAAAATCTCTTTTGAAAATTGGACTTTTAATTAACAATTTTTTTTCATATGCCCGATCGCCATTTGTACAAAATAAAATTGCAAATTTAGTTGGTTAATGACAATTAAAAGACTTTGGACTAGAAAACGTGTTTTCAGTTGGAGTTTCGCTAATTTGCTTCCATCAATGTTATGACATTGTAATGTAGAAAAAATAGTTGGATTAATCTGTTGTCTCATACTCTAAATGGATAATGTAACGGTAGAAAATGTTCTATTGGAAAAAAAAAATTATATATATATGCAGTCGGCATTTGGTGGGTCAAGGGACAAGAGCATTTTAGGTATAAAAAATGGGATGGTGTGAATAGAGGTCTTTCTAGTCTTTTTGATTGATAAATATGGACAGGGGTGTGTAAGAGACTATTTAGGGTATGCAAATATTATTAGCCTATATATAGTGTGTACACACACATTATACATATATATATATATATATATATATATATGTAAATGTATACTAGCAGGAAACATCGTACTATGTACAGATAAATAAATATATTTAATTTGTAAAATAAACTAATGTTAGTGAAATTATGATCATGGTATGCAATTTTTAATAATTAAATAAAATAAAAATAAAAAACTTAAGTAACAATCATTTGTAATAATTTTAAGTATTATGAATTTTTACAGTATTTAGTTTTTATTAATATAGATAATATAAGTAGTAGTTGGTTTTCATTATATCTATAGTTGTTGACAACATTATGTTTTTGCACTATATTTTTTTGTATATAAATAATATAACTAAAATTTGTGTATTATTTTATCATTTCACGTATTGATTTGTGTTTAATATAAATAAGTTTTTCTTATCATTTTACTGAATTTCGATCAAAATACTTGAATTGAATGATTAATTAAAAAATTAGTGATATATTTAGGTGATTAATAAGTTCGTTAGGTCTAATAATTAGTATAATCATCTATCGTAATAAATTATTTGCACCAAGATTTAAGTTTTATAATTAATTTTTTATAAAATTAATATAATCATCTAATCGTATTGAATTATTTCAACACTGATTTAAGTTTTGTAATAGTTTATTTTTTATAAAATATATACAATTTTTTTTTTTTTTTAGTGAATTGCAGCACTTTTACTATATAAAAAGATTATTGAGTTTAAAAGTATATGAGTATTTTTATGAGCGCATTATCGTACCATTTTTTTGCACAACTTTGACAAATATCAATTAACATTTTACATTTTTAAAAAATAGTATCAATGTTAGTTAGAAACCTATGGATCTGTCTCTGCTAGTGGTCTAGTTCTGTATAAGATACAGATTAGTTATAAACCCATGATTAGAAGGTTTCCTAGGGAAACTAGTTCTAAAATAATAATATAATATTTAAATATGAATATTTTTCACTTACATAAAACATTTTTCCATCAATTAGAAAATAACATCAAATCAAAATTTGAAAAATTGATACTCTAAGAAATACAAACAAATATAAATGTTGATCTCGCATGATAATAGGCACACTAATTTTTACTCTTTTTCCTTTCAGTAGTTATATCTCTAAGTCAACAAACAAATGTAATACAACCAAGATTTAAATTTTGTACTTTTTTTTTTTGTTAAAATGCCAATTGAGTAGCAAAAGCCTAGGTCTGTCTCTTATACACATCTAGATGTGTATAAGAGACAGGTAGTTCATAATTGATGGAATAATTATTTTATGTAAGCGAAAAATATACATAAAAAATAATTATATCAATTATATATTTTACTAGCCATCAAATCAATAATTGATAAAGGCTGGTAGAAATAAATTAATACAAACAAATAACTAGAAGTCATATGTCTCTTATACAGTCATCTAATGTGTACTCTTTTTCCTTTTAATATGTTGGTTATATCTCTAAGTCAAAGAATCTAGATTAGTATAACCAATGGTAACATTCTTTTGTAATAAGTCATACTAATAAAATTATTTTTTAATGTATTATGACTTCTTATCACAAAAGTAATAATATTTGACAATGAAAAGTTAATTGCCAATAAATTTCAACTCTTATAACATCTAGAAAAATTAAGAGCACAACCTTTTTATCTTTTTGTAGTATAATAAATTGTTGTTCTTTTTGATAAATATTTACTGGAAGTAATTAGGTTGCAAGAATGATTTCATTTAGACGTAGTTAAGGTAAATATCTTTCTACTTTTATGAAAGTTATTATTTAAGTGTATATATCTAAAATTTATTTATTGACACTAATATATAGATAAAAGTGTTGCATAATTAAAAAAAATATTTATTTTCTTAACTTATATTTAATAATTGACAATTATATGATGATTTATAATACACGTTTAATTTTGTAGCACTCTTGGAAAAAAAAATTAACTATAAGCGGTGTGCATAAATTGAGCATTTTTTTAAAAAAAAATAAGGGTTGTTAAAGATAAGATTAGGTAACTATTTGAATTTCATTGTTAAGTTTAGTTGTTTTTCCCTAGTTTAAAACCTCGTACTATGCACGGGGAAGACAATATATAAAACTAATGGAATGATATATATCCTAGTAGGATTGATGATAATATAAAAAGTTTAATTATATGAATAAAAACAAAAACAAAAACTAAGTAATAATTAATAAATTTTACATCAACAAAAACTTAAAAGTAAAATAAATAATAAAATTAAGAAACTTATAATTGTTGGAGTCCATTACTTAGTTTTTAATAAACATTTAGATTAAAATATATATAATACTTATGAAAATATAATAGACAATAAATGAATAATTAAGATTTATCTAATAAAATTTCATTATTAGTTTATATAAATAATAAAAATTTATCTATTAAATATATAACCGAAAAAGGTGAAACACTTTTTAAAATTTTTCTTTTTTCATTACCAAAAAAATAAAAATCAACATGTAAATATAAGGTGAACCTTCTTATTTTGATGAATTCTGATTTTCACAATAGGTAATAGAACATATAAGTATTTGGAACTAAGAAATCAAGAAAAGAAAAACAAAAGACAAAATATAGGGAAAATATTTTTCTCTTATATAACAGTTTGAGAAGATTTAGTTTATATTTAATTTTATTTAATTATTAAAAAAAGTATTAAATATGGAGTCTCTTAATACACATTATTAGAGTGTCAAAATAATTAGTCTAAAATTATTCTATTCTTTTAAAATAGAAATTGATTGTTTATTTTAATTTTTTTGTGCATTACTTAATCATAGATGTTATTCCATCTATACAACAATCTTTCAAAATCATGTTTGTTTAATAAAATAGTTTTTAAAAGATTACATAGCATATTTTAATAACTCTTTCGGGAAGAAATAATCATATAAGAAATATATATGAATAAGATGACGATTTTGAATAAATAAAAGTAGTTAAAAATTAGATATAGTTAAATTAATTTGAATTCAAGACAGCTTAAGTATTTTATTTTTATCATTACTATTCTCTACCATGATCATAATTTCATCTGTCTCTTATACACATCTAGATGTGTATAAGAGACAGGCAATACGATGTAGATCTAGATTTTTTATGTATTAAAGATAATTATAATCACTTAAATCTAATGTATATTCATAGTTAAGTACAGTTTATTAACAATAAGTTAGAAAACAAATATATTATAATTATGAAAAACTATTATCTATATATCATTGTTAATACAAAATGTTTTAATTAACAAGTTTTAGATATAATTAACGGGTTACAACTAATAACTTTCATAAAAGTATGACGATATTTAGCCTAATATGTCTAAATAATATCATTTTGCAACCAAATTACATACGCTTGTCATAAGAGATCAACATTTATCACAACTATGTCTTATTAAAGAGTATACAAAATTTTAATCTAATTTATTCTTCATTTTCTTATACACATCTATATGTGTGGTAACTAACTTTACAACATGAATATATATTATTTTTCAGTGATTATGTTATCTTTAATACATAAAAAATCATTTTACATATATGCTTTGTATATTTGGTGAGTCCTAAAATCAATTATTAGAAACATTATTTTTTTCTTTTAACCCAAAAAAATTTCCCTCACTTTTTTTATTATATTTCATAGATATATGACATTTTTATTTTATGTAATTTAAATAAATTGAAATGCTTAATTAGATTTTGTTCGCATACTCTCCTTAAAAATTTTGTTTTTTAAAGTTTATTGTGTAATCTCTTAAAAATAATTTTATTAAAGAACATGAATTGTTAAAATTGATAAACAAATAAACATAAAATAGGCTATTGTGATTACTTCGTACATAGCACGGGTTCTAAATGATAAATATGAAATTAATTAGATTAATATGCTGGGCAGATAATTTTCACTAATTTATATTGTTTGAAATTCACTAAAAGATGTTAGCCTTTGTATAATTACTATACGGTTTTTTTTTTTTTTCTTCTATGCTCATCATTTCATTGATAAATACAAAATTCTCTAAACAAAAGATTATTCTCCTTTTTAAGATATTACATTTTTAAATTTTTTTTGGAATATTCACATACACATTTGGAAGGTTTTTATTGCGAAGATTTTAATCTTCAACTCAATCTTACTCAAGTTCCTTTTTATTACCTTGTCAAGTGCCATTTTATCTAAAAATTCCATTGATACTTTTGAATATATTCTTTGATTAAAAAAATACAAACTAATTATCAAATGTGATAAAATACTTCTTAATTATTGTTTTCGTTGACAATTTATAATAACATAAGTGTATTAATTCGTACTACACAAAATGATATCATAAAGCATGAATTTTTGAAAATTGATAAACAAATAAATATAAATTTGTGATTACTCCATGCATGGCACAGGTTCTAAATTCTAAATATGAAAATAATTAGAGTAATTATGTTGGAGAGATAATTTTCACTAATTTATATT
Organism: Cinchona pubescens; assembly: GCA_025175665.1. NCBI lineage: Eukaryota > Viridiplantae > Streptophyta > Magnoliopsida > Gentianales > Rubiaceae > Cinchona > Cinchona pubescens. The sequence goes on from JANKKI010000447.1 coordinate 196,740, forward strand.
GTTTGAAATTCACTACAAAATGTTTGCCTTTGTATAATTTTTATAAGAGGGTTTTTTTTGTGTGCATCACTTCATTGATAGACAAAATATCATTCTCTTTTTAAGATATTATATCTCTATTTTTTTTTTTTGGAATATTCACATCACATTTGGAAAGATTATCTTAGAAAGATTTTAATTTCAACTCAATCTCACTCAAGCATATTTCTATTACCTCTATAGTGCTATTCTATCCAAAAATTACATTGATACTTTTGAAAATTATATTCTTTGACTACAAAAATATATAAACTAATAATGAAAAGTTATAAAATATTTCTTAATTTTTTTGTTTATTGACAATTTATATCAATAGAATTAAATTAGTGTATTCATACTACACAAAATGATATTTCTAATTCTTTGTGTTTGTTTACCGCTTATAATAAAAGAAATTATGTTCATTTACATTCAACAAAAAGATTTTTATCCTTTAGTTTTCATGGACCATGGTAGATATAAATTTTGAAAATGATTACATATCCAAGTCATAATAATATAGTTACAATTTTTTTCAAAAATAATAGCCTAGAGGCTTCAACTAAAATTTATGTTGTATAATTATTTTTTAATTATTTTGATATGACAGAATTAGAAACATTTTATATGCATACTTAACAATGATATTTTTATTTTTATTTGTAATTAGTAAATTTATGGATATTATTACTTAGTTTTGTTTGTCTTTAAATATAATTTAATTAGTAAATGTTTTATGCTATCATCATTATTTTATTAATACTATTTTATTATAGTAAATTGAACATAGATATTAGTCCTCCCGTGCTATTCAGCTAGTGTGTGTGTATATATATGTAGGGAGAGAGGGGAAAATGATACACATTTAAGTAAATTTAGTATTTGGCCTCACTTATATGTCTTGTGGAGTGGATTAAATCATGTAGAATAAATGACATTATTTGATGTAGGTAGAATTATATAAGATTTAATTATAACCACAAGGTCTATAGGTAAAGCATAAGATTAGGATTATCTATGTATTTTCCATAGATAAGCACTTAAACCGGTAAATGGGTCGAATCGGGGGTAGCATATCCAAACTAGATCCAGTTAGTATGCAAGATTTCGGAGGTAGATTTTTCAAGAAACTCGTCTTCATGTACACACACACATCTATATCTGTCTCTTATACACATCCAATCTACATACAGATCTATGTTTCGATATTATTTTTTATTACTTTAAAATTTTTATATAGAAATTTTATATTCTTATAGATTTTTTTTTTGTAATTATAAAAATATTTACTTCATAATTCACAGTTGTGTATGTGGTCCACAATAAAATACAAATTGCATTGTAATTTATGTTTATATATTAACATATTTTAATTCGATTCTGGTCGTGATCGGGTTTGAACAATAAGATCTATATCCCATTTGTTTATTAGATAGCTAAATGGTTTCAGATAATCAGAATTAGACATAGATTCGAACCTTAATAAACAAGTTCGGGTTCGAACCTTAATAAAAAAGTCTAGGACAGGTCAAATCTAGATCTAGATCCTTACTTCATCAACATAACCCTTTTTTTTAAAGAAAGATCTACATAGATCTCTATTTACAACCTTGGTGACTTGAGCCGTGACGTGAATGTAATCTTCTTGGGCTACCAGTCATTGTCTTGATAAGGTTGTCAAGACAATGAAGGGTAGCCCCTGTCTCTTATACACATCTAGATGTGATATGAATGGTAAATTACTAAAAGAAAATATTAAATTGTGAAATTTAAATTTACAGAATTAGATAGTCTACTATTCTTTAACTTTTAATATAACTAAATTTTTACGTTAAACGTGTAATGTTGTGAAAGAATTGTTAAACTTGCGTGTATTTGATGAATGGTACAATAGCCTATATTTATTGGCTTATAGGTACAATGAATTTAGACATCTGGGTTGAACCTATTTTCTGACTAACAAGCTAACTAACACAAATTTATTCACTAATAAATAATGCTAACTATACAATGAATCTGCACTCAATTTAGTGTTTGTGTTAGTTACCCTGTTAGTCAGTTTCAAGGTGATTGTATGCAGACTAACTGGATTTTGGAACACAAGGAGAGAAAACATCCGGGTGGTTGAGCCTTAGTGAAAACAGTCATCTGACCCTATGAGGAAATGGATTGTAATCAAAGAGTACCACGAACCAGATGCTGGCGAGCAAAATGACAGTCATTTTATATATTTAGTATGCTCATGGAAGACATCGTTGTGAGCAATTTGTATAGCACGCTAATTATCACAACGAACAAAAGCAGCGGATGAGTGAGTAACGCCCATATCTTCGACTAACCACCAAAGCCAAATAAGTTCTTGAGTAGTATCAGCAATACTAGAACGTTATGTAGAACGGTCTACTTCTTGCTTTTTCAAGAGATCTTGTTTGTACCAAGAAAAAAACAATAACCTGTTATAGAGCGTCTATCCGTAGGATCATCTAATAAAAAGGCACTTGAGTAACGTGTAAATCAAGAGTGGAATAGCAAGAAAATGAAACCATGGAATGGAGTACCCTTGAGGTATAGCAAAATGCAAGGAAAAGATGCAAAATGAGTCGTCCTAAGAGCTGCCATGAATTGACTGACAACGTAAACGGCGTAAGCCTTGTCAGGTCTAGTAACTATAAGATAGACTAGACTGCCTACCAATTGACAATATAACGTAGGATCAGAGAGAGGGGACCCATCACGAGGAGTGAAGCGAGCATTAGTCTCAATGGGAGTAGAAACAATTATACAATTAGTTAAGCCAGCTGAGCAAGAAGATCCGAGATATACTTGGCCTGAGTAACAAAGTATCCATCAGAATTAAAAGAGACTTCAAGTCTATGAACCTAGCTTTTTCCTTTTTCTTTCATAACTCAAAATTTTTGATAGAGATGACATTTTAACACAATGATACGATCAAGGTCATCTCCAGAATAATCATATCATCCACATAAAGTAAAAGAAGAATAGTACTACCATCCATACTCGACGAAAAAGCCGAGTCATAAGGACTAGAGGTGAACCCAAGTTGTGAGATAGTGGAGCTAAACTTAGAAAACCAAGCTTGAGGGGCTTGTTTGAGACCATAAAGAGCTCGACAAAGCTTACGACCTTGTCTGCTGGATCATCATAATCGGGAGGTAGTTTCATAGATCTTGTCTTAAGATGTGATCGACTATCTCTTATACACATCTAGATGTGTATAAGAGACAGTGCCAATTTAAGCCCGATCCCAAGAATTTGCCCTGTCGATATGCTACCCCCGATTCGACCCAGGGTGTTAACAATACATGTAGGCCTAACTCACACAACTGACCAACTATTACTGAATTAAGCATGAGTTTGGGAATGAGAAAAGTATTAGGAATGGAAATTGTCTGCTCCGCCTGAACATGATCTATTTTCGGAGTGATTTCTAGAGCAGTGGATGGAGCTGAGTTAAGCAAAACCTGTTTAAGCATTGATTCAATATCACTGAGGGTAACATTGGAAGACAAAGATGCAGACCTCGATAGGATGACGGAGGAACATTATCAACATCAGTAGTAGCAGCAGTAGCACGATAAAAAATTAGAATTAATAAAAATCATATCCGGTCGTCCCGAAGATCTGTATGGATTCTTGGGACATTGTTTATTGCACCTGTCTCTTATACACATCTCATCCTATCGCTGTCTCTTATACACATCTAGATGTGTATAAGAGACAGACACAATACCCTGTGGTGGATCTCCTATCAATTTTAGAACCTGCCCAATCCTGCGTCTGAGAAACACTCAATACGAGAATGACCATGATTACGGTATAGTTATTGTCATGAACTTGGTCACACTTTTTTAGCAAGATGTCTATAAGAGACAGTAGACCTGTCTCTACATACATGTATTTTTAAGCCTATTTGTTGCATCCTTACTTCATCAACATCCATTACCTACACTTGAATTGCATTAGACACTTTAATCTCAAGAGCAAAATATTTTACCTGATCTCTAGGAGTCACTCATTGAGGATCCGAAAGTGCTAATTGATCTCATAAGTTATTGATATGAGCAATAAAAGAGTGAATAGATTGGTGTGATTCTTGTTTCACATGATACAAAGTAGTAAGAAGATGATACTAATTAGCCAGGTCCTTGTTGGTGTATTGATGGGCAATGAAATCCCACAGATCTTTAGTAGAGTTGAAATGTCCAAATTACCGACGTAAGAAGGGGATAGAAGTATTATGGATCCAAGTAATGATTTGGTGGTTTTTACTATCCCAATCTTCTAGATGATCAACAAATTTTGCGACGACTCTTCGGTAGTTTAAATTGGAGTTAGAACTTCTATCCCCTTCTTACGTCGGTAATTTGGACATTTCAACTCTACTAAAGATCTGTGGGATTTCATTGCCCATCAATACCTGTCTCTTATACACATCTAGATGTGTATAAGAGACATCCGATTACACCATGGAACAATAACGTCGAACAAGAAACCAAGAACTGAATTAGTAACCAGTCTAGATTTGAAAAGAAAAATCTACTGTCGGAGAAAAATCAGGAAAAACTGAGTCTACAGTGTGAATTTAGAAGGCCAAAAATAGTGTGGATAAAGGTCACCATTCTTTAGAACCTGTTCGGTCAGTTTTACTCCGGTACAATTTCAGGTCGAACAGTGAGATCTGTGGGATTTCATTGCCCATCAATACACCAACAAGGACCTGGCTAATTAGTATCATCTCACCACCTGAGCCACATATAGCCACCACATCATCCGCCACGTCAACAATAAATATCACCATGATGATTTCGCATCATTTGCCACATCAGTCGTTCTACCTGTCTCGGTGACATGTCAATGATGGGTCTGATGACGCTTCTTTTTTTTTTTTTGGTTCTTCTTCAACCTCTGGCGCTCAGACCTGAATATCATTAGGGTCAGAAAATGGTCGAGCACGTGGATTGATTTCTGGACGCGAAAAAAAATGAATTATTTTTTCAATCAGAGGAGGCTTAGGAACAATTTGGATGCTGTCTTGGGATGTGGGAAAGATCGAAAATCAATCCAATAACTTGAGAAGGTTAGGAAACAAGGTCAAATTATAAAACTAGATTATGGAAGAAATACCACTAAAAACAAGAGGATTTTGACCAAAACCGGGCTTTGATACCATGTCAATGTTGTGAAAGAATTGTCAAACTTCATCAAATACACAAGAGATGTGTATAAGAGACAGGCCTATAGGTTTCTAGGTAAATTGAATTAAGATTGTATAATCACTACAAAAAAATATGCGATTAGCAACGAAAAATAAATAAAATTCGTTACTAAATAAGTTAGCCACGAATTTAGCAATGAAAAAAAAATCGTGGTAATTATGTTCGTGGGTAACTGAATACTATTCCAGTTGACCCAAATTGCTCTCTTATACAACGAAAATTATTCAAGAGTAATTTCGTTGCAATTAGAACTACCTTAATCGACTGTTTGATTATACACATCTTGTGTATTAATATCTGCAGATCTCCAACGGAAATTTATAACGAAATTAGCATAAAAAATATGGCAACATATTTTGGTAAATTATGTTCTTAATTCATTGTACCTATAGATGTGTATAAGAGACAGGACTAGAGATTTGCAAAACTGCCGAGTTCAATTCTGTAGAACTGCAGAATTCATTTCTGCAGAACTGCTGTCTCTTATACACATCTAGATGTGTATAAGAGGATCGTTGGATCGGATTTTTATAAAAATATACAGCTTCTATTATATATATCTAGATTTTTATTGACCTAATTTTTTATTTTATAGTTAAATTTACTTGTACAATTTCTCTGCATAGAAGAGCTAGGTAGTAGACGGTCTAGTTGGATCGTGAATGATAGAGGGTCCGCTAGAACTACCACCCTGATTAGTATCCAAACTCTTGCCATGTACTTGCATGAAGACCGCCATCATTTCATCCATTCTCTTACACATATCCTCCATCTGTTCATCTTTTTTTTTGAAGTGTATCCTGCATATTATGAAACTATTCCTTGAGTTGTTCTAACTCAATCTGGTCAATAGGAGGAGGTAGAGGTGGAGGTGGTGGAGGCGGAGCAGATGAACATCCAGTATTGGCATGGGCAGAAGATGTATACTCTCTGGCCAATGGACCCATACCAAACACTCTCCCAAACTTAACTCCACCGGTAGCCTTCACCCAGATATCTATGTCATTAATAGATGGTTGGGAGGACTCGTTGATAATTGGAGAATCTGTTTACTCCGTTTGAGTAACTCGAAGATGCTACTATTGATTGTAACTCCAATTTCAGCTCGCTAAGAGTATCCAACTTTTATCCTTTTTCTTAGAAAACTTTGCGAAGAGCATATCAAAATTGGGAGGATTACATTCTCTATCTGTCTGTAAAAAAGAAAAAATAAAATAAAAAAGTTAGCACCCAATCACTTTATAAAAGTTAATACTAAAATTTAATTAGAAAAAAAAGAATTTAAATATTTACTAAACATACCATTCTTCGTTTGTGTTCCTGGATGTTGACTGATTCACCGGCATATGGAGTCATCTTTGCTTTTTACTGAAATCCTATTTTCCTTGTTGATTGCTGCCCTTTTCGGGATTTTGGATCACTACCCTTTTTTGGGATTTTGGATCATCCCAGCCGGCTACAATTTGAAGCCAGACTTCCTCAGCCATGAAATCTAGCTTCTTCATCATCCTTCTTGGCCTTTGCCATGGTGGTGCACAAAGAATCTCCAACTTTTTTTTTTTGAAGATCCTAAAGATCTCACAATTGTGCTTGTCTTCCCATGAATAGTGACGCTACAAAGTTTAGGAAAAACAAATAAACAACAATATAGGTAATAGAGGAAAATAAACAAAAATTATTTGAATTTTTACCTTAAACTCATCACGTACATTCAATAGTGCGATGCGTCCAGTTGATAAATTTATCATGCCAATGGATACTATTTAAAGACTTGATGATACTATTTAAAGTGCGGACTATTTAAAGTGGACACTATACCGAATCGAAAACCTACAACGATTTGTCATCGGAAAAAATAGATAATAAAATAGTAATATATATAATAGATTTAAAACTACTAATATAGTATACTTACACGTCATTTTAGGTGTAATGTGCTACCTGTCTCTTATACACATCTAGATGTGTAGTATCAGTGTACTGCCCCTGCTGAGATTGTAGTATGCGCGGGTTCTGCGATCGGAATATGACTCATGCTAGTCGATCCACTCATACCAGTAGTACCATGCAAATGAGTCTATTCCAATACAAAAGAGTAATAAAATGACCAAGTTTAAATTCTTCTATTTAGCCAATAATTGTATTTAATTGTTAATATTTAGTAATCTTAGTAACACGAATATTTTTTAAAATTTCGACAGAATTGCAACTTTCTCTTATACACATCTAGATGTGTATATATATTTTTCCAAAATTTCACATGAATTTGGGTCAAGGTATCAAAGCCCGGTTCCTAATCACCATCCTCTTGCGTTTCTAATACTATTGATTAGAACGATATAGTGTAAACTACTTTGAACAATGTTTCTTATACTAGTACTCAATAGTAACAAATATGATTTACACAATTGCATAATACAAATACTACTAATGTGTCAATGTGTCACATTAGATAATACTTAATAGCAACAAAATGGGGGAAATGACACTTAAAATGTACAATTTTGTATAATTATAGAATTCTATTATGCAGAATTGCAAAATTCAAATTCTGCAATTTTGCAGAATTCTATAGTCTCTACATAAATGAATTCTGCATAGAAATGAATTCTGTTCAGCTCGATCAGAGAATTGAACTCTCGTAGTTTGCAAATCTCTAGTTTGCATTCTACAGAACTGCAGAATTCACATTAGTAGAACTGCAGAATCTGTCTCTTATACACATCTAGTACTCAATATAACAAATATGAAATACACAATTTGAAAATACAAATCTACTAATATAAATGTTATCACTTAATTAGCAACAATTATTCATAAAAGTAAATATGTATCAAATGTACAATTTTGCATAATTATAAATTCAATTCAGAATTGCGAATTCAAATTCTACAATTTTGCAGAATTCTCTAGGTTTAGTTTTAGAATTGAATTAGCTGAATTTTGCGAGCTGAAAATTCTGCGCTTTGCAAATCTCAAGTTCTGAGTTTTGCGAATTGAATTCTGCGATTCTATATTCTTTCACAAAAAAAATAGGGATTGCTGCTGCTTACAACCACAGTATATTAAAGCATGCTTGCAGATTCATCGGCTCTTATTGGTGTTGATGTTTCTGCGTGCTTGTTGCTGCTTCTATCTTTGGCTGCAACGGTCTAAGAATGAAGGATTAAGGGTTTTCGAGGCATGCCAAAATGAATCATATCATCATATTAACAAAATAAGTTTTGTCCTTAATAAACCTATGTACACGAAAGCTTTACAGCATTGACTACAAATCAAAATCAGGTACTGGATTGGCTACAAGATCAAAAGGCAACTTTTACTAAATGTATCATCAAGAATGCATTATAAGAAATATTAAAATTGAAAAACTGAATCTGAACACTTTAAAAAGGCATAAATTATAGTTTCTAAAAATCAATAACTTTCAATCTTCAAAGACAATGATAGATAGACGCACGAGAACTGGCAGTCAAGGTGGACATTTTTCCTAAATACCATTTCTAGTATGAAGTTTTGGAAGTTCACCATATTGGACTAAGAAATAGGTGGCATCTTGATAGGACTACTGCTAGGACTAGGAAAATGGTTGCAACAGAAAATCTAGAAAATGTTTCTATATCTGTCATAAATGGAAATCTTTCAAATGAAGAAAACACGATTATTTTAGAATCTAGTGAGAATTCCCATAAAACAAAAGGCATACTAAGAAGATGGGTAGTAAATCTTTTGCCTTTTAACATCTGAATCTATAAATATTATGTTGTGATTCAGAGAAGTTGCTATGGAGAGCTAATACACATTAGATGATGTTGTGACAGGTGTTTCACTGTTCACTGTGTTAATGCAAAATCATCTGGAATGATTTTGCATTAACACAGTGAACAGTGTCTTACACAAGTATACATCATGATATTTGGATCCATATCTATTGACTAGATTCTATATTTGCTCCCTTCAATTCTTTGAATTCAATTTTGATCAACTAAATTAATTGGTAGACTTAGTGTTCAAATATACTTATTTAGAAAATAAAGCAAATTAAAATAAAATTGTGTAGAACAAATAATAAACTGAGCAATAAAATGCAAGCAATTAGATTGCTCAAATTCCAGCACTAAAAAGTTCCCATTGAAACGGCTATAAAAATAAAAAAAAAATCTCAACTTTTATATACATCAAGATCCTCCAGTTGCTTTCATCTCCAAAGCCCAATAAGCTTTATTTTTTTGAAGCCCCAAAAATACACATGGTTTTCTCCATTTTATTAACAATATAAAAGTTGAACGACAATTATATTCAAGATTTAGAAAGAAATGAAAAGTTTCGTGTCAATAGCCGAATTTGAAATCCTCTTTGTTAAAAGTTTGTTTTTCTTACCTAAATGATGCCAACTGCTTAACCAAAGTGATTTAAAAATCTTGGTCTTGAATGGTTTTCAAATGATGTTGCTCCCTTTGCCGACCTGAAAAATGAAACTAGAATCAAAACATATCATTCCTAGTGCAAAAATTCAACACATGCCAAGTAATAGAAAAGTTGCAATCTCGCTGTCATTTGTATTATAAGAGACTCATTTTACATGGTATTTACATCTAGTGTCTCACTAATAGACAGATGCAGACGTCATGCATATTGAAGATTATCTCTATAAATATGCCATAATAGGGGTATTTTCTTATAGTTATTACCATCCTGTCTCTTATATAATTGTATTTAAAACTTATACCATGTTCCACATAAAAATAATGGTGATAAATACTTATATTTGTTAAATCTTATACACATCTAGTTTGCAAAAAAGACAGAAGTAAATATTTATATGAGTATATTTATTTTTTCTAATGAAATACACTTGATACATATTTACTTTTATGAACAATTAATGGGTAATTATAGTGATAAAATCCTTAATTAAGGTGTATTGAATATTCAAAAGTTGTCGAGATAGTTATATGATTTATTATAGTATTGCTTTTAGTTAGTTATAAATCGAAAATAACTAAAAAATATAGTGAAATAATAATAATGGCATAAAACTTTAACATATAAACCAAATAAAAACAAATAATACACAGCAATACTTCATTGACCACAAAAAAAAAAAAAATCAATACAATTGGGGCAAAAGGAGTAGTGTATTAATATGATTTACAACATGATGAAGTAAAAATTTAGAAAAATACAACTAAATGAAGCTGTTGTAAATCAGTATGCACTTATGAGTTGGATATATATATATATATGTATAATATATATATGTATATTAAAAACTTCCATCTACTTATTCCGTAGATGAAATTGCATTTTTACAAACTATAAATCAACTTAATCTTTTTACATATGAATAGGTATACAAATAAAAATAAAGAAGTGTTTTTTTTTTCTAATATGAACGAATTAAACTTGGTAAATATACATATATATATATATATGTGTGTGTGTGTGTGTGTGTGTATGTATGTATGTATGTATAGATACATATATGTATATATGTGTACAACAGAAATGTGTATGAATGAACCATACATGTTTCTAACACTAATTATACCTGGTCCCCATAATCCAAAGAAACTTATTGATGTGTACATGCAGTCATTGATTGAAGAATTGCAGCAGTTGTGGTACCAAGGAGTTCCTACCAGGGACATCGTAATATCGAATCGGGTAGATAGAAACTATAATTTTTGACTTTTTAAAGTGTTCAAAAATTTCTTGCTATTGAGTGTCAGTCTACTCAAATAGCTAGAATCAGCACGATCTCGCTTTAGATAAGACTGTACGGTACATAGTACACCTGAACTACTTGCTGAGCGAGGATGAATGGATCGTGACTCTTGTAATGCTTCTTATGATTTATTTCTACCAAGTTGTACTTGCGATGCACATTCGTCCCTCTAACAGGGTCGTACCAAAGACATTTGAACAATACAACATGCATTGCAGGAGTTACGAACTTGGCAGCACTCGGCTCCTTGATACACATCTAGATGTGTATAAGAGACACTTCTATGAACAAGTGTGTGTGTTTAAAATGACCTGTCTCTTATACACATCTAGATGTGTATAAGAGACAGCATATACAAAATATGCCGCCAACTTCGACTTTTGTGTATTAGCTCTCCATCTGTCTCTTATACACATCTAGATGTGTATAAGAGACAGTTACTATCACTTAGTATCTGTACTGTAAACAACATATCGCTTCTCATTCGATAAAGAACATGTCCTTATATTATTAATCTATATGTAAAGCATTTAGCAAATATCTTACGATTTGTTTGAACCACTCTGCAAAGTGTTCATCACACATTTGGTCAATTCTAAGGTCAGGAACACCGTAATATGAAGATCGAAACATCCTATACATGCAAAAGTATTAGAAACTTTAATTTATTTTAATAAACATGAATGTGAATAATCAAAACTAAAGTACATATATATTCCTATAAACTTACTGAACATATGTTCTCGACTTGGGCAATTTAACAAGATATATATGTGAGCTATTCGTCTTTCATCATCAATTAAGTAGCCTCGTTTACATGCACCAATAGATCTACCTAAATAGTTAAAAATAGAGAACAGAGGAACATTTGGATCGATAGGTCCTTCATCGTTCCTATCGGCTCTTTGCTCTTCAATTGAACATGCTCGAAATAGTACGATAGTAAAGGGGATACCTCTTCTCACAATGTACGCATTGCAAATTGAGGCTTCAATGCACGCCTTATTCTTAATCTTTCTTTTTAGGTGAAACAAGAATCTGTAGATGAATGTAAAATATTTAATACAAACACATTAAAACAAATAAAATTATTCAAGCATAATCATTGTACCTTTCGAATGGGTACATCCACCGATATTGTACTGGACCTGCAATTCTTGCTTCGTATGGCAAGTGGATTATCATATGTTCCATACAGTCAAAAAAAGTCTAATATAACCTATATATTCTTTAGGTTACGAGAGGACAGAGCATTGTTCTCAAGTTTTTGCATGTTTGTTACGATTAACGATGTTGAACAAAGGTCTCGAAAGAATAGGCTAACCTCTCTAAGGCTGACCATACAAACGATCGGAGAAACTCCGTAAAGGCAATAAGGAGTAGCCTTTCCCTAAATATGTGACAGTCATGACTTTTCATTCCACAACTTGCATTCGTTCAAATCAATGCATCGCTAATGTTTGAAACATAAATGTCCTGGAATTTTAAGTTCTTCAACAATTCATATGCTACACATTTCTCATTTTTGATCAATGTGTACACTGTTTTTGGCTTCGGACTACAATTCCTCATTACATTATTTCTAGTGCTAAACGACATAATAAGTTACATTCACCTATTTTTATATTATTCATGGTATATGTTTTAATACAATTGAGATTAAATCATTCGAATAAATACAAGAAAATACATTCTTCTCAATATTACATTAGCTGTCAACTTATAGGAACAAGATTTGTTTCTATGGCAAATCCCAATTATGCTTCTTTTTGTCCACTTGTGGTATTCCCGTATCCATCGGGCATGCGCTGGGATCATCATGTGCTCTCTTCAATTGTTCAACTCGCCAAAATTTTTTTGCCGACAACCCGCAATGGTGGCGGAGTTATTTCAACTTTTTTTCTGGTAAAATCCTTCTTGTTCTTTCTATAAGAATGATTCAGAGGTAAAAATTGTCTATGACAATCAAAGTAACAAGCTTTCCTACTCGTGCTTCAACTTGAATGCCTTTGACCTCTCCATGCATATAGGACACCCAAGAAGGCCTGCAGTACTCCACGCGGACAACATTCCATTTGTAGGAAAATCGTTCACCGTCCATAAAAGTGTAGCTTTCAAGCGAAATACGTCCCTAGTCGCGATGTCCTGTAGGAACTCCTTGGTACCACAAGCGCTCTAGATGTGTATAAGAGACAGAAACTACTTCCATAATTTGTTTCAACTTATTGACCAGGTATAATTAGTGTTAGAAACATGTATGGTTCATTCATACACATTTCTGGTGGTAGATTATAAGGAGTTAAAATAACAGGCCAACATGAATATGTCTTTCCAAAATTTACCAAAAGGAGCAAAGCCGTCAGCACATAACCCTAAGCGAACATTACGAGTTTCTATTGCAAATTGTAAGTCCTGTCAAAGTGTTTCCACGCCTCTGCATCTGAAGGATGACACATAAGGTCATCTTTTTTTTCATGATTTGCATGCCCACGTCATATGTAAAGCCGTCACTTTAGACGCATATAGTCTTTACAACCTGCAAGACAGTAGTAGATAAAATAATTGCTTGAAGGACTGCTTTCCAACAGGATCTATTTGGCCTTATACCTTTCATCTGTCTTCACACCATTTCAAAAATGTGCATCATTATCATTCTAAGTCTAGTACAACATGCATCCGTTTGGGCATACATCTATTCTCCTAACTGGAAGATCTAAAGTTTTAACCAAATTCTTTACCTCATTGTAGTCGTTAGGCATTTAGAGCACGCCCGCTCACAAAACCCTTCTTCATTTCCCATCCTTGTTAACAGATCTTGTTGGAACACTGTTTGGCTTGTACCTCCTTGCTCAAAAGAGTGCTCATAACTAGTACTACTTTGACCCCAATTTGGACGGTATTTTGTCCTACGGCATCAAAGACCATCATTTGATAGGGATTAAATTGGTTATAATCATCAAATGACTGAGTTACAGAGCTTGCACATTAACGATGAAGGACCTATCGATCCAAATGTGATCCTCACTGTCTCTTATACACATCTAGATGTGTATAAGAGACAGATATAAATATTTTACACATTGATTTAATGCAAGAATTTTAAATTTCTTTATTTGGAAAGAGAAGCGATATAGTGTTTACATACAGTGTAAAGTTAGTGATAATAACATGATGCAAATGTCAAAATTCTTCTACACTGTGCAAAACTCTTCCATACATCCTTGACAACTGTGTAAATTCTTCTTATACATCCATTGCCTATTTTGTTCCAGAGTGGTTCAACTTCCAAAATTTTTGTTTTGTACGAAAGATAAACATCAAAACTTAAAACGAGTATGGTTGCGATGGTGCAAAAATTTTGGAAGTTACAAAATCTAGAAAAAGTACTGAGTAAGTTTCAATTGGAAAAGAAAATATGAAGGAAGTTGTTATATAATGAAATACCAACATATTTTGCAATGAAAATATTTGTTGCTAAAATCAGAACGAATTTTCCAAGAAAAAGAAATCGCTATACCTACCATCAACACGTGATACGAGTTTATCAACGTATTTTTACGAACTATTTTGTTGCTAATATTTGCAACGAAATTATACAATTTCTCTTTGTGGCTATACCGACCTTTTCCACGTAGTACACAATCTTTGTAACATTTTTAGCCAGTAGTAACTATTCGTTGGTAATTTTACCAACGAATTTAGCCACAATTACTTTTACAAATTTTGAAACGAATTTTACAACGAAAATTGTTGTTGCTAATATAGCCACAGTTTTAGCCACGAAATGTTGGTGACAAATGTTGTATCCGCCACTTAGCAACGAATTTAGAAATGAATTAGTTCATGGCCGTATTCGTTGCTAATTACGTTGCTAATCCATAGTTTTTGTAGTGAATGAATCTAGACACGACTAACAATGTAACTAACACAAATTTAGGCACTAATAAATAATTTAACAATAATTACAATAGAATTTATGTTAACAAAACTAAACGTAATTAGCAACGAAAAATTACTAATCCATAGTTTGTATCTTCTATTTAATATTAGTGGTCAATACTATACGTGCAATTTCAATTGGCTTCTAGACTTAGTCTACTTTCTGAGTTAAATTTCATATTGCTATTTAAAAATAATTTGTTATGACTTTGAGACGTTAATTATCTTTCACACTAAGTAACTTTTCATATTACTATATAAAAATATGTATTACTATAATTTATACATAATCTACTATAGATTAATGACAAGGTAATTATGAGCAAATTTGAGTGGTATATTTGTGGCTCAAGACTTGATAAATTTTATTTTCTTGATTCATTGGTGGCAGTCTTTTACATATTTCCTGATAGTGACCAGTTACAAATCATCATCTCTAACTTATTCTTTTGTCACGTTATCAGATGCTAGAGAATTCAGAGTACTTATGGTATCTTAACTCATTCTTTTAGATATTTGTATTCAAGTATGTGTGTAATACCTAAATATGCTAGTTGTATATGCCTTATATATATATTCAAGTATACTTCACGTGTGTGCAATTTATAAGAAATATGACTTAAAATATGAATAAAAAAAAGATGAGGTAAAATATGAGATGGAAAGTTATATCACGGTGCTAGTAGAGTAATAAAAAGTTATATGATAGCATTAGTGGATAATATTGCGTGCTCTAAATCTTGGTCGCTAACTTGAAACAAATACGAAGTAGTATTTATGTATATATATATATACATATTGTGTATATATATGTCGGCAATGTTTTTTTTTTTTGAAATAAAATTTAAAAAATTCTAAATCCTTTGGTGACCATTTTTAGTTGTCGCTAAAAGCTATAGTTTCTTGGGACAAAATCTTGTTTGTTAAAGATATAAATGGTCATCCCAAAGATTGAGAGATACTCTTATACACATCTAGATGTGTATAAGAGACAGGTATATATGGTTTTAGCAACTAATTTTAATAATCTACAGACTACTTGATTTGCATGTAATTAAAGTTTTTCAAGTGTCTAATATAATCTATATATTCGTTAATTGAGAAATATATATATATATGTGTGTGTGTGTGTGTGTGTGCGAGTGTGTGTGTTATAATTTAATTTGTGATAGGGAAGGAGAGAAGGCGTCAAAACAAACCCTAAATTGCTTACGCCTACCTAGCGCGTAAGGCCGAGAATAATATCTGTCTCTTATACACATTCTAGATGTGTATAAGAGACAGGTCTTAATCTTAAATATACAAAAACTCGACTTTCACACACTTTACACTCTTGAAAAACTTCAATAACCACAAGAACTTGAGAAGAGCTGAATATGGATTTAGGTATGTGTTACTCAGCTATCCATTGAGACTCACAATTATATCTAATCAGAATTTACAGTATAAAAAAAGAAATTTTAAGTTTTTCATCATAACATTTTGCAATGAACTTGTCTTTAAAGTTTGTTAAATGACTAACTTTACACATTATTGCAACTAGGAGATTGTTCTACCTCCGAATTAAACTAAGCGCAACAATTTTGTTAAATCAAAGTGATGGTCTATGTATAATATAGATCAGTCTCAATGAGGGCAAAATTATTGGCTGTCTCTTATACACATCTAGATGTGTATAAGAGACAGACCTCTTATTCATTAGTCAAGCCACAAATAGCAGATGATGTTGCAGAATCCAATAGATTCTAAACATATATATATATATTTTATAATCAGATTTCATTAATTGAAAAACGGACATTACAACTACTTAAAATGCAATCGATAAAGATATTTACTAGATTTACATATTATAAACAAATGTAAAAGATACCCAATAAATCTAAAAATTTAAATTTACATAGATATAAAAATCTAAATTTAACTTCAAAGGGTTGGACAAGTGTCTTACTAGATTTGATCGATCTCGGATTTGCCATTGAACTCCGGATGTAAAGTACAAAAGCAAATATGGTCAGCCAAATATGTTTTGATTGAATCTTTCATTTTCATCAATTACAAAAAATAAAAAGAAAAACTTCCACTTAATCAAGAGGAGACTAAAACTCCCACTTATTTAGGAGAGATAAAATTTCCAATGAGCCAATCTCATGGGAAAAGAGGGAAAAATTGTTGCTAGCCTAAATTTGTGTTAGTTACATTGTTAGTCCTGTCTCTTGCAATGGTAAATAATGTGAAGCGAGTTTTTAAAGAGAATAAAGAGAAAAATATTAGAGAGAGAAAAGAGTTTTAAATTCCAAACATACTGGCCATCAATGATTCAAAAGAATTTCATGTGATTGTGATCAATTGCATTCCATTCACACAGCTAATTTTACTATGTAGGAGTAACTAGAAAAATGTCTAAAAGCATAATTCGTGGCTAAATTCGTTGAGTGACAATCACAATATCAATTGTCTCTTACTGAGTTTTAATTCCAATATCAAAGATTATAGTACAAGTTCTTAAAATACATATTTATTATATTATTTTGTATTACATTTATATTATTGAAAAATTCTACAATGTCTTTTAGGAACCATTTTTTTGTATTTTAAGAACTTGTATAATAGAATGTATACATATATACACATATATATATATACACACATATATACATATATATACAAGGACATATATACATATATATACATTATACAGATATAGACATATATATATATATACATATATACATATATATACATATATATATATATATATGTATATACATATATACATATATATATATATATATATATATATATACATATATATGTATATAAGAGTAAGGGAATTCACTATATTCTATATATGTCTCTTATACACATCTAGATGTGTATAAGAGACAGATATATGTGTATATATGTATATATATATACATACATATGTATATATATATATATATATATATATATGTATATATATATACATATATACACATATATATGTACATATATATGTGTAATATGTATATATATATATATATATATATATATGTATATATGTATACATATTGTGTAATTATATCCTGTCTCTATATATACATCTCTTATACACATCTAGATACATATTATTTCTTATTTAATATTTTTATATTAAAAATACATATATTATGCTATTATATTGTATAAATATATATTATCTGTTATTATATTGAATACGTGAGTATAACATTAAAAATGTAATAAAATGCCCAAAGGCGTTTTGTACTGGGAGGAGTTTTTGACGACGGTATTACTGAAGTTGATTTTGAACTCTAGGGAAATATGAAAAAGACTCAACTTGATTCAAGAAATTAGATAAAAACAAAGTAAGTGGAATTTGATCAGATTTCAAATGAAAGGATTTTTTATATAAATTTGTACTAACTGTTTGTTGTTGGGAATCAACAAATAAGTAGTAAGTCTTAAATTGTAATTGTCATAAAAAAGCGTAAATAAAAGCGCTTATTTAATGTACATAAAATAAAGGTAAATAAGCACAATGTAAATAAATTGTTTTCGGCATATTGCACCCTATACTTATTCTTTTAATATATTACATCTTAAAACTCTCGAAATTCTATTAGATTAATATTAGTTAGTGATTCCGGTTTCGTGAGTTCCTTCTTTTGTTCGAACTCAGAACTAGTGAGATGAATTAGAAAACTTCCTTCTCAAATTAAACAAGGAAACACCTCTCCCCAACGAGCAATTCTGTAAGAGAGATCAAATCGAATCGGTATATTAAAAGAATAAGTATAGGGTCTGTCTCTTATACAAATCTAGATGTGTATAAGAGATCTTGTAATCTTTTCTAATCTAATGAATAGGGAGTCTTTTTGACGCATTTCATGTTCTTTTTTAACGCCGTTATCAAAATTGACGGATAAAAGTATAATATATCCAAAAAATAAATATACAGTATAAAGTGATACACGAATAAAGTTACTAGATGCAATAGTGAAGTAAAGCCTATAATCAAATGATAGGATTTAAGTGACTAAGAGAATAAGAACAAAATTTGAGTGTCAAAAATAAAATTTACCTATGAAGAAAACTTTGCAACATGGCTTGACTAATGAAAAAGAAATAGTAATTAAGAGGTTGTCAATATCTCATCATACTTATATAAGGTTATGTCATTTATTTTATATGGTTTAATAAACATTAGAGATTATATAAGTGGAATCAAATGCCATTTACGTAAGAATTTTTCATAAATAAATACATATCATGCAAATAATAGGATAACAGTTGGTAAAGTGAAGTGGAATAGAAAATTCAAACCAGTTTTACACTTCATTTTTAGCACAATATTTGCATCTGTTTTATATATAAAAAAAAAAAAAAATGACACCTGGCCAGATTTCTGTGTTGAATTCTGATTGTACATCAACACATATAAACGCTATACAGATGCCACTAATTTACACAATGTGTATAAGCAGTTCGAAATTCACCAAGGTTGAAATGGAAGGACATTTCTACTGCTACTTTCTTTCACTTAGTTTGGTGCAATATTGTTTCATTGCGACTTCCGCGGCCCTGAAAACCACAAACATAGCCACTGATCAATCTGCCCTTCTAGCCCTGAAAGCCCACATCACTCCGGATCCTTACCAATTTTTGTCATGAAACTGGTCTTCAAATTCTGCAACATCATCTGCTATTTGTGACTGGATCGGACTCGAATGCAGCTCTAAACATCAAAGAGTGACTTCTTTAAACATTTCAAGCATGAGTCTCACAGGCACCATTCCTCCACAATTGGGAAATCTCACTTTTCTTGTTTCTTTTAACATTCGAAGATGTGTATAAGAGACAGGAGAAAGAAATATCCTCGTGTTATTTACGCCTATACACATCTAGATGTGTATAAGAGACAGGATTTGAAGCGAAGGGACCTTGAATTTCAACAAGCTTCCAGAACTATATATATATACATATTGTGTATATATACTGTCTCTTACATATCTTTCATCTCTGACCTGTCGAAACTCGTACATCTCAATTTCGATGGTAATTCCCTGAGAGGGAAAATTCCTGAACAGATTGGGAACCTCAGTAGCTTGACATTTCAGAATCTTCAACGGAATCAACTTATTGGTTCCATACCGTTGGAAATCTTCAACATCTCAACCTTGGAAATTGTGGCTGTCACATAAATTCTTGGATAATTAAAACAACTCTGTAATTTAGAGTGGCAATCGCATACCCTCCCAATGAGATACAAAGCCGTCTATCCCGCTTTACAAGTAACAACCAAAACATACGTACACAACCTGTATAAATACAAACCCAAATATTTACATAAATTCAAACCATGAACACCACAAATCTTCAACCTAGAAGAAAAGCATAATCATAACATCCCACTAGAATCACCATAGCCTTGTATATATACAACTACACAAGACTTTCTAAACAAGGTGAAATATAACAAACCTAATTCTACTCGCTAGTATATCAAAACTCCGTCAGAAAGCGATCTAAACGTGATCACCTGCAAGGGCATTAGGTAAGTATAATGAGTTTCATTTCAGTAAGTAACTCTCATATTACCACCTGGATTGAGCACGCGTTGTGTATATTACCATACTCATGGACCTGTCTCTTATACACATCTAGATGTGAGACCATTGAGCATTTGTTCTTCTTTTGTGAGTTTGCTAAAAGAGACAGAATCAAACCGATTTTGTTCTATTTAATTCTTACAATCTATTTCTTTTCATTTGCCTCACTAAAGAATATGCTATGGTCACTATTATAACCCGTGATGGCCGTAACCCACTATTCTTACCCGGTATATGTGTATAAGAGTTAACCGACGTAGGCCCGAATATCATACTACGGTCACTATTATAACCCGTGATATGCTGTTTTCCACTATTGTATACGGGATAAAATATGGGAAATATATAGGTGCTGTCAATGTATACACATGTAGATATGGCCCTTTACTAGTCTAATGAATCCAATGGTACCAAAGATAGCATAATAAACAATCATTCACAGACATATAATCACCAAACAAATTATCCATATGCTCAATCCAATTTCATACACAAATAGATTTTCAAAGCATTAACAATCATTTAGTACAAAAGTAATTAAGAAATCGGTTTTAAGAGACAGGAATTTGGATTACTCATGAGATTACCATTGACGTTCAAAATGTTTCCAATTAGACACCAAGCTACTTGAACTCCCGTTAATCCTTCCTAAATAATAAAATCAGAACACAAATATCTCCTCATAACCTAAAAGGTAATCTCATGATTGTAATATTAGCCTCATTAAATTCTAATAAGTCATGATCTATAGCATAACAAGGCTAGCTATGATATTTTCAGCATTGACTTGCTGAACAAAAATGACCATAACTCAAGTTATATTCGTCCAAAAGCCACAAAACTGATTCTGATAGAAACTGGACTCAATTTACTAGATGTTTTAAGAAGACAACATTTCCCAGTTCAAAACATAAAGTGCTACTGAAATTCATTCAGAAAATACTAGCTGCAGAACCAGATTTTCAGTCCACTTTATGGACGAACTGCTGTTAATATACTGAAAAACAGAACAACATCTTTATACCATTTCAAAGAAGTGTCTGCGAGTCTAGTTTCCAACGCAACAAACGGTGTACAATTTCGATATTCCTACGCTGAGATATGACCAATTTTCTAAAGTTACGCAGTGCTGTCTGCAAATTTTCAGCTACGAATTTAGCAAATTTCTTGCCTTTTTCTTGGTTATTAAACCATCCAAATCCTTTAAATTCAACACATACATCTATAGGTTTAATACACATCTACATGTGTATAAGAGACAGTTTCTAATTAGACTAATTCTAACCATTAAATCATCACCACAAGCTAAGATTTTGAAACCCACAATAGATTGATAAATTCCTAAATCCCATCTCTTAATCCATTAATTAGTTAATTAAACTCAAGAAAGAATGAATTTCTTCCCTCATGAATAGGGAAATTTGTGGTTGAATTTGTTGTTTCTCCTCTTCCTCAAGCTCTTGGAAGTGAAACCCTTGCTCTAACTGGAATAATTAGGAAAATAGAAGAATAAAAT